>CAMQGK010000212.1:0-67488 GCA_947000775.1 Pterois miles
AGCATTATTATATAGTTTAGTACAAAGACACACCAAGTAGGATAGATTGCTCCACTTTTGGCACAATTCTCTGGAGGAAAGTGTTATTCGAGAAGTGTGGGCTTGTGAAATAGCCAATATATAACCAGGAAGAGGTCAAATGTAACACCAGCAGACCATTGAGGTAACAAAGGGACCTTGGATGACAAAAGGAAAGACAATGATCTTTGTAAAATTTTGCCAAACAATGGCAGACAGGGCTATAAAGCTACAATCCTGACTGTAATATACTGTTATTGTATTATTTGGGCATGTTTATGTCTTTATTACAGTATACATATGACTGGGATTTCTTCTGTCATTTTATTTATATTTCCACCCACATCTGTGCTTTCTTTCAGCATTTGACATGTCGGACGAAAAGGATGATGGAACGACAGCTGACCAAAAAATGTGTTTACAACACTTCAACTTCTCTCTCAATATCTCTACTTTCATCTTTTACTTTTTTAAACTATTTCTGGCACCTTTTATGTTTACAACAAATGAGTGCAACACTAGCAGTGTCTTCTAGTGCGTTGTTATTCCCATATTTCAACAGTTATCACATCTCACCCTTTTCTACAATGGCTTGTTTTATCATCCTAGTATCTATGTAAATATAACTAGTCATGTGAATTCAAGACACATTTAATTTACAATATTGTGAACATAGCAAGTGATGATGATTTGACCTGTAGTGAGGCTGGTGTGCATTTGCACATTTTTATATTATTTGTGTCCAGTCAGTCAGGACACAGGCGGATGCAAAGTGCTGTGACTCTATAAAATCCTTTTCTTCTTCATAAGCTGCTGGTGGTGATCAGCTGGTCACTTCAGGAGTCCACCAAAGAAGGTTCCATCTCCTGGAGAGTCTACCAACAATACTGCAAAGCAGCCGGAGGTCTGATACAACACACACGCCTGCATTGGCGTCACCTTCGGTGTTACAATATACACCCCACACAGGGACAACTGGTTGATGATATCTGATGTAATTGTACTGCTGCAGGCTACATCGTCACCTTCCTCACCATCCTGAACATCGTCCTGATGATTGACTCCACAGCCTTCAGCAACTGTGCTCAGCTCTCGGCTGGGGCAGGGTGATGGGGTGGAGAACCTTCTGCACAGATGCTGGTAGAGCTGCTCATGCTCTGAAATTTCGGCATTTTTCCTCACATAACTTCACTGTCTGGTTTTGTCTGTGCTGGCAGCGATAAAGGTGGTGTGCTTTTGTGGAGGATACAGAACTAAACTGTCTTGGGCTAAAATCATGAAAAGGTTGTGTATGACAACAAGGACAGATATAAACTCTTTCTACACTGTACCTACAGTCTATGTTTATTTAATTCCCAACTCACACAGCTCAACTCAACTTTTATATATCCTTATGTGTGGGATTAATTAATATCCCCCCCATGATGACCATCTACTAAGAAATAATCCCCATCAAAACTGTTGATTATAGCTATAGAACTGCAACTACTAAACAACTAAAGTCAACATAAAATGACCAATGGAGTATGTAGATCAGTCATGTCATCAAATGAATGTCCAGTAGGAAGAGGAGAGAGAACAATGAGCAGCTTTGATAGCCTGGAAGGCCCAGGTGAGCTCATCAAGGTGACAAGACTCCCCCTCGTCAGGCTCTTGCTTGCCAAGACGGGGAGGATGTCATGTTCCCTTTGTACTAAACCAGCATGGATGCAAATCAGACATTTTACTTTTCTCAGTCTTTTTTGTGTTTATTTTACCCAGCGCTCACTCCCACAGTAACCACACATAAATGGATGTTGTCACATCTCTGTATAAACCTAAGCTGTAAATGTCAGTTATTACTGTGAATCAATGTATTAACTGATCACAGATGTAATAAATGTGTATTATTTCCATATATCTGCACTGTGTGGTGACAAGATTCACAATATCATGAAAGCATATTCTTGTAGATAGTAAATATGTTGATAAATTATCTCTTTGGCTCTGGTCTCCACTAACATCATATATTTTCTGTTTTTTTTTTCTCCTCAGTCATCCAATAAGACAAACCTGGGCGACATCTCACAAAATCCACGCTTGCACTTCTACCAAATGATTTATGGCATGATGTTGGTTGTCATGGTGATACTTACTGTCATCAAATGCTTCTCTTACACTTGGGTCACCTTGAATGCCTCCTGCAAACTCCACGACACCATGTTCAAGAAGGTACTGTTGAATGGCTGAGCCACAGCCATCTATGTATATATCATCAAACATTGATAACCATGATAATAAGTAAGTTGAACATGTGATCATTTCAAAGATTTATTAGAAAATTCTAACCATAAAATAATGTGTTTGGTGTTTATAAAGGACAGCTTCTTTCAGAGCTGGTAGAAGCTCTACCATCGAGCCACTGATGAGTTTTTTGTTTTCCTTTCTCAGATTTTCTCCAGTCCCATGAGTTTCTTTGACACAACTTCAACAGGCCGCATTCTCAACCGCTTCTCCAAAGATCAAGAGGAGGTGGACACTGTGCTTCCCCTCCACATGGACCCTTTCTTACAGTTTAGCCTGATGGTCACCTTCACCATTATCATTATCTCAGCTGTCTTCCCCCTCATACTGGTAGCTGTGGGTGTTATGGGAGCTTTGTTCATCCTCATTCTCTTGTGAGTTGCTATCATTTAAGTCTAATCATGAATACATAGATTTCTTCTAGGACTGCTGGAAAGAAGCATCATAGCAAATTAATAATCTGGTATCTCATGATTACACGTGTAGTGAATTTAGTAACATTTATGTATTTGCAAGATTTTGATTTTCATTGACATTGTTGCCCATCTTAAAAGCATATAAACAGTGAAGAGTTGTTAAAGGTTTACTGAATATCAGCTGTGATTCTTCTGCAGTATCTTCCAGAGGAGCATCCGTCAGATGAAGAGGATGGAGAACATCAGTCGCTCTCCCTGCATCTCTCTCACCATCTCTACCCTGCAGGGCCTCAGCACCATCCATGCCTACAACATTAGAGACAGTCACATAAAACTGTAAGATACCAGAGTTCCTCAATATGAAATACTTTTTATTTTATACTTTTTGTTTTACTGACTTTTCAGGCTCACTGAGAATGTATACCCAGTTTCAAAGGTACAGTTGATAACAATGATAACATTCAGCCACTAGATGTCGCAGTCACCCTCTCCTGTTTCAGGGCATTCCCTTTATTTTTGCCTGTTGGATGCACAACAGATTATTGATCGTTGGGGTAAGGCAGTACAGTATGAACATAAATCTGGCATGTCCTTTATTATGTTGTAGGTTCAAGTCACTAAATGACATCAACTCCAACCACTATCTACTGTTTCACTCTGGGTCACGTTTGCTCGCCTTCTGGATGGACTTCATGGCTTCGATCATGACCTTGTTGGTGTCTCTCTTCGTAGTGCTCAGCAGTAATGACTTCATTAGTCCAGCTTTGAAAGGCTTAGCCATGTCCTACACAATACAGGTAAATTTGGACAGCAAATTAATGAACATTTGGTTTATTTTTGTAAACAATGGCAATATGTGTGTTTTTAGACTGTGTATGTGTTGTCTAGCTGACAGGCATGTTTCAGTATGTAATGAAACAGCTGACGGAGGTGGAGGCGAGATTTAACTCGGTGGAGCGGCTACAGGAATACATCACGGTCAGACTCTAGACTTCTCTGCCTCAGAAAAATAATGACTGTTTATACACAGGTTTACCTGGCTACCATCACCAGTCCATCCACCTGTCCTGGTCTTCCTGAAACTACACATTAAACTACTCAAGACGAGCACCTGCTAAAACTATTTGTGCTTCCACTATGCAGTTAATTATAATCTGACATACCTCCTATTCCCTCCTTCAAAGTAGTTGTTATTTATTGTGCACAGAGTTGTACGTCAGAGGCCCCAAGACACATAAAGGAGGCTCAAGTCCCAGAGGACTGGCCAAAGAGAGGAGCCATCACCTTCCAGGACTATAAGATGAGGTACAGAGAGAATACACCCATTGTCCTGAACGGACTCAATTTCTTCATTCGAGCTGGAGAGAAGCTGGGCATTGTGGGAAGGACAGGCTCTGGTAAGACCCTGATTCCAGTTTTTTTTATCATGAGTTTGGCATAAATGGGCAATTCAAGAACAGATTTCAACATATTGAAATGATTCATTGATTGAAGAAACTATTACTCATTACAAGAGTTGAATCTTGAAGAGTACTGAATACACACACAATTGTTCTTGTCAGAATGTCATATTACACAATGAATGTACTGTACATGCAGTAAATCAGTAATCAGTAAATCACCAAACCTGTAGGACCCATTCAAATGATCTATAGCTCATGATCTACAGTGCATGGCGCAGGTGCATTTAGGGTGTGTCTAACTCCATTTTCGTTAGTTAAACGGTGCACAATCTGGGTGCAAAGTAAGGAGCAAAGGGGTTGTATTTAGTCTCTTAATTATGTTTTGGGCGTTACATTAAACCAGTCACCGTGTCATCTCCCTTTAAAGGCCAGGTGTTCCTGGCACATTGGCGCATTGTGGAAGATTCAGCAAATTGAGAAGGGAGTGGTTTTCTGCAGAGGAAGCAGATCTGCTCATGCGTGAAGTAAAAGTGCATGAGCAGATGTATGTGGTCCTTCACCAGTGGAACCTCCGCCATCTCCCAAAGCTCTGTCCCATCAACAACTCCATTTGACTGTATATGAACAAATGCACTGATAACCTATTTAACTGATGTGGCATTGAGGGGCAATGCCTGTCCAAAGGAGCTTTTGTGCCCCACCCAAAATCCATTATATCATAATTAACATTAAATCTGACAATCATGTATTGATAAATAATGTCAACTGTATTGCTTTCCAATGCTCCCCATGAGGGGCTTGGAGTTCATGAGCTGAGCTGCAGTCTTCAATGGTGCATAATGTGCAGAGACCTCAGCCTCAAAACACTACCGTTGACCATTGCAATGACTGTTGCACTGTGCTCTGCTTTGTGCCAGGCATAAAATAGGGCCCTTAGTATTTATTTATCATGATATATTTATTAATTTTCATCTATTTGACAGGGGCGATATGTAGGCAGTTACATTTAACTAAAGTGCAACAGATGCAGTATATATAAGACTTCTACATTTTATGCTACGTTGTTGTTGTCTTCCCCCCAACATATGATGAGCTTATAAAATTAGTTTTTTCCTTTTTCAAAAACCATTTTATTGGTTTTGTTGTTTATAGTTTATTTGTATGTTTGTTTTGATTTGACGTTAACTATGCTGTGAAGTTAAATTAAATTTTTGTGTGTGTGTGTGTGCAAAATATTTTGAGATCACAAGATTTCACATCGGGCCCCCCTACAAACTAGAACCGATCCTGCTGGCTGGTGCATCGTAAAGTTAGAGGAGTTGCAGCACAAGTTGCACCTGTCATGTGAAGAGGAGAAGCATGCTGCAGTGGACAAAATGCAGTATGTTACTGTATTTTGTTAAGCCATGACTGCAGGGTGCTGAGGGGAAACACTACCTCTGTAAACCATCAGAGTTGCTATTCTTAGGTACTCTGTGCTCTGTGTCTGTAGGGAAGTCCTCTCTTGGTGTGGCTCTGTTCAGGCTGGTGGAGCCAGCAGCAGGAACCATCCTGATAGATGGCGTGGACATTATGGACATTGGTCTGCAGGATCTGCGCAGCAAATTGTCTATCATCCCCCAAGATCCTGTGCTATTTATTGGGACAGTCAGGTAACCAAAACTAACCCCTTACTCCACAGAACTTTATGTTTACACACAAGCACCCACTTTACTCACCGGCTCGCCAAATGTGATAATGCATGTGACTGCCTACAGATACAACCTAGACCCCTTTGGTAACTACAGTGATGAGGCGATCTGGATAGCGCTGGAGAAGACCTACATGAAGGACTCAGTATGTTTGCATAACAACCAGATCAGTCAACTCAGCAAGCATACATCCTTTTTTTCTTGGTCTACTAGTTTTCATACATACCTTTCCAAAGACTTTTGTCATCTGACTCTGCAGTCACCCTGAGTGTTACCCATTAATGTATCAGGAACAAGCATGTACAGTATAAGCAGCATTTCACTATTTTAGTTAGTTGTGGTGGTGCTAGTTTAACTGTTTTACATACTGTTAGCTTGTTAAATGTAGAACAATGCATCTATTTTATAAACTCGTTATATGTTAGGAGGAGGACAAGTATAATGTAGAATAAAATAAAGTAATGAGTACAGTACCAGTATCATTAAACATACTGAGTTTCGTTCTATCACTGAAGTCTTGGGAGTAATGGATCTTCTCATTTAACTCTCAGTAAGAAAGCGTCTAGTTCCCAAAATGTCAAACTATCCCTTTAATGGGCCGTTTGATCACTGTCAGTCTAGGTTACCCCTAGAAGTGGTAATAGCAGTAGTAAAAGTAGTGCTATGAGTACTGATTTGTTTCCACAGATCTCCAGACTGGAGGGGAAACTACAGGCACCGGTGCTGGAGAATGGAGAGAACTTCTCTGTAGGAGAAAGACAACTGATGTGTATGGCTCGAGCACTACTCCGCAACTCCAAGGTTTGTTCTTGTATCGCCTCCTCTGATTCCTTTTTAACACTTTAAAATTTTACTGCTGCTGAGCAGCCACTAGATTACTACTGCCACATAGTTATATAACTGCGTGTGATATTTATATTATTCACATTTGCATCAATTAACCCACCATGAACAGTATCTTTGGCCAGTCATTTACTCATTTATCATGTCATCACTATTCTCAATGCTCTTGATCTGTTGTATATGTCAGTCAGCATTACAGCTTATCTCAAAGCTTATCTCTTTGTCTAGAAACTGTCCCTCTTGTTGTCCACTAGATCATTGTTTTGGATGAGGCAACAGCATCCATCGATGCAGAGACAGACGCCTTGATCCAGAACACCATCCACGAAGCCTTCCAGGGCTGCACCATGCTCACCATCGCCCATCGTATCAACACTGTGATGAACGCAGATCGTATTCTGGTCATGGACAACGGAGAGGTGACAAACATAAGCACACAAAGATAAAGTTTGTGTAATCCTTAACTGAGACTTACAGTAAGTGTTCTGTCCGACAGGTGGCAGAGTTGGATCATCCAGATGTGCTGAGGCAAAGACCAGACTCTCTGTTCGCCTCACTCCTCGCTGCTGCAAACACTGTGAACACCTGAACCACAGAGGCCCTGTGACACCACTACACCCACACTACCAAATAACTGTCACATAATAATAGATTTTAGAAATTAAGATTTTTTTATAGGAGTGGATAAGAATGTATTTTTTAAAAACATATTATTTATAGATTTTCTATGAATTTGCTTCCACTCTGCAAAACTTCTGTTTGTGTGAAGTTTCGATCTGCTGGGTGGTGCCTAGAAGGTCCCCAAGTTGCAAAACTCTTGTGAGATGGTTAAGGTTAGGTATTGACCTGGACTGGTTACTGTTAGGATAGGTTGTCAAGTAGTCTCACAAGAGTTTTTGCACATTTCCGTAACTTGGGGGCTAATGTTCTAGAAACAACTGTGCTGGGTGAATAATGCACTAGCCTACATATGCAATACTATGTTGGCTCTGAACATCGAAACACAACATATCAGAAACAGTTCATAAAATACATCATTTAGTGAAATTCAAAACGATAAAGGTAGGTATTTATTGGACAATAATTCCTCATTGCTGATTGGATGCACTGCTTTGCAGTGTTTTCAGTACTTCATACTGTATATATCTGTTTAAACTCCAAATTAAAGGTGTTCAAAGGCTGATGGCAGGAGCGGGACGAGCAACAGGTGTCGCTTGTTCTTTCATTTCCTGGCTGATAAAAAGACCAGGTGTTGTTAAATAAAACACATAAGGTAAGATAATATTACATTTGTGTATGGTCAGTAAGAGCTGTAGTTCACTGAACATATGAAACTAAATGATACTACGACAAACCTGCTACAATCTGTGATTTTCCTGATTTACAAAATTATCCTTTATATTGACAAACATTATGCGTTGAATTCATGTCACTAGTTAAATGGTATCAAAAAAATATTTGTCTCTCACCATTTACTAACGTACATATTTTTTCTGAAAAAATATCTTTGCCTCTTGTTACGTTCCCACTTAGGAAGTGGGAAGTAACAATAAAACCGTATCGGAACTGAGGGAATAAGGAAACGGAGGTTTATATGAGGGCAAACAAAAGGTTTACTGAACTAACGAAAATAAGGAACTGGTTCTTCAAAACACAAAGGATCACTCTGAGGTAACAGCTGGTCAGCTAAACTAAAAACAAAGTGACATACAAAGAAGTCTGTGAAGGTTCTCATTCATCCAGGTCATATTCATTCTGGCAAAAATTGAATCGAAGGCAACTGGACTTAGATTTGTCTCTGAAGACGTTTCGCCCCATATCCAAGTGGCTTCATCAGTTCGAACGCTACAGTCTGACTAGTCCCCACTTGTCTGACTAGTCATACAAAGAGGACATCTCCAGCTTTGAGGAGTGCAACTCCTCACAACACAAGTCGACACACACATCACACTGGCATCAATTGGCACACAGCAAGAGAGAAAGAGAGAGACTCCTGCTCTGCAGCGTCTTATGCCTCGGCCTGATTACAGCTCGCCTCACCGGTGCAGGTAAGGGGGAAGGGCAGCTGCAGAACATTGATCCATCCATCTTCAACCACTTATCCTGTAAAGGGTCGCGGGGGGGCTGGCGCCGATCCCAGCTGGCATTGGGCAAAGGCAGGGTACAACCTGGACAGGTCGACGGTCCATCGCAGGGCACATAGAGACAGACAGCCATTCATGCTCACATCCACACCTATGGGCAATTTAGAGTCATCAGTTAACTTTGGACTGTGGGCGGGAAGCCAGAGAACCCGGAGGAAACCCACGCTAACACAGGGAAAACATGCAAACTCCACGCACAAGAGCCCCAAGCCGGATTCGAACCTGTGACCCTCTTGCTGTGAGGCAACAGAGCTAACCACTGCACTACCGTGCAGCCCCCAGCCATAACACTCCCCTCCATAAAAGCAAACAGATGTTTGTTCACTCAAATATATATTAACACATGCACCTTGTACATATTAGTATAACTTTTCCCAACAGCCCACTACTTTTTAAAAGGTACATTACATATTCTCACTTTCCCAATACACAAGAAGGTGCAATCAAGGCTATAATGAGGCGCAATAAGGCTATAAACGAACTACACCATGGTTGCATGAGCAAGAGTATAACTGAGGCCATGTAGGCAGCAAAGCAACATGATAATGTTTAGTAGTCTCATTTAGCCACTTGTGAGCAGCCACCTTTTTTTAAGACAGACAGAGGCTTCTAATTGGTGAGTGAGGTATTTATTGATGGATTTTATTTTGTAGAGCAAAATGTTAAAATGTCTTAAGCTTGTGTTAATCACAGACCTTATTTCAGGCATCTAACTAAAAACCCATATTACAAAACCACTGGCTTCCAGATGAAGGAACTGCAGCTGCTAAAATGCTAACTAATTTCTGGTTTAGGGATCATTCCTGTAGCATAGAGGGGACCACAAGAGTCACACAACATTATTTATTGTACCATTACTTATTAATCAGTTGTACTCTTTACTACTATTTACGTGACTTTTGTGGTCCTCCATAGCAGTCTGCCTCCGCATAGCAAAATAACTCATCAAATCCATTAGCTAATACGTTTAGTAAAAGCAACAGGGAAATGCTAATAAGATAAGATAAGATATTCCTTTATTAGTCCCACAGTGGGGAAATTCACAATGCAAATGGGAAAAGAAACTGTCCTTTTAAATGCCTGATTAAAACTTGTATTTTGGATTCAGTTTGTGAATCCAGTTATTTGTTTCCATTTTTGAATTGTATTTTCAAATAGAATTTTAAATTCCATTATTTATTTATGTATTAATGTATTTTTAAATGATATATTTATTGACCGTTGTTTTTTTTGTAAATCCCTTTTTTAATTTGAACTGATTGAACTGAATTTAATTCGTAAATTGTTTTTATATTTCTTTGTTGCCCAATAAAATGTCAAATAATGAATTACTTTGTAATTTAGTCCATTTATTAATAGATTTAAAAATACATTTGTAAACAAAATTATAAATGCTGATCATAATTGCACAAATAGCTATCAATAAATTAAATGCTTTATTAGTGTTTCCATGATTCTTGTTGTCCTTCATAACCCTCGCAGCTGGGCTGCAGAAAGCTTTCCCTTTTTACTCCATCAATGGTGGGCCTGCTTGGGTCATGTCTAGAAAGGAACCCACAAACTGTGAAATCTGATCTTAGATCTGCAAAAAAAACTCTCACAAGACCTGCCCAACAACCTATCCTGGCCTTAACCATTTGAGGTCAATGCTTAACCTTAACCATCTGAGTTCAATACCTAACCTTGACCATTTAAGGTCAATACCTAACCTTAATCATTGGAGGTCAATGTCTGACCATAACCACTGGAGGTCAATGCTTAACCTTAACCATCTGAGTTCAATACCTAACCTTAACCATTTAAGGTCAATGCCTAACCTTAGCCATTGGAGGTCAATGCCTAACCTTAAGTGTTCAAGGTCAATGCCTAACCTTAACCATTGGAGGTCACTGCCTAATCTTAACCATTGGAGGTCAATGCCTAACCTTAGCCATTGGAGGTCAATGCCTAACCTTAAGCGTTCAAGGTCAAAGCCTAACCTTAACCGTTGGAGGTTAATGCATAACCTTAACAATCTCATTAGCGTTTCCTAAGTTTGCAGGCTCCCTTCTAACCACTACTGCCTGCATTTGATTAAGAGGCGTACTCCTTTTGGTCAGTTTCCCCATCACTTTACTGAAATTTTTTCTCAAATTTTCCCATGTACAAATTTATAATTCTTCTTTTGTTGACCATGAAAATGTCAAATAATTACTGTATTTTCCAGACTATAAGGCACACTTAAAATCCTTTAATTTTCTCAAAAATCGACAGTGTGCTTTATAATCCGGTGCGCCTTACATATCAATTCTGGTTGTGCTTACTGACCTCCTCTAACCAATTTTATGTGGTGCAGGGCGCTCAAAAATCTGTCAAAATATTTCATTACGAGTTTGGTAAGCTTCGAAGCCGCACTGCTGGATGGAATGTCTTATATATGAAAAAAGACAGTGATATTGATAGTTATTTATAGTGCGCCTTATAATCCGGTGCACCTTATGGTCCGGAAAATATGGTAATTACTTTGTAATTTTGTCCATTTATTCATAGATTAATAAACACATTTGTAGTCAAATTTATTCATCTCTATTGTACAATTAGTTATTAATCTTATTTTATTCATTATCAGATATCCACACAAGGCACTGTCATTTATCATAACAATAAAAAAAAAACATATATCAAAAATAACATTCAAAGTGACTAAAATAAAGTAAAACTAGTCGTTGGTCACACAGCCACAGCCAGCAATAATCATGTTAACCCTAAACATTAAGCAATGATAACCAGATTTTATTTTGAACCAAAATATTTGCCATCACTTACAGTATTAACACAAAAAATATGGGCGGCAGTAGCTCAGTCCGTAAGGACTTGGGTTAGGACGCGGAGGACGCCGGTTCAAGTCCCCCATGGACCAAGACCAACTGGTTGCTGGAGAGGTGCCAGTTTACTTCTTGGGCACTGCCGAGGTGCCCCTGAGCAAGGCACCAAACCCCCAACTGCTCTGGGCGCTTGTCAGGAGCAGCCCCCTCACTCTGACATCTCTCCATTGACATGTATATGTACTGTGTGAACAACAGAGTGTAAAACTGAATTTCCCCACTGTGGGACTAATAAAGGAATATCTTCTTCTTCTTCTTCTTAAAAAATAAACATTGAAGCTATTGTGTTAGTAAAATGTAGCCTGTTTCACAGTTAAAACCCCCTCTCCTGAAATAGTTAAGAGACTTCTTTATTTTTAATTGTATGCTGGGCCCTAAATTACACAGAGGCCCAGCTTCCTCCTTGTGTCAAAGCTGGTGTCAGTGTTTACAACTTTGATAAAAACTGTCCTCATCAAGAAAAAAAAAACATGAGACATGATAATGAATTGTGGAAACAGCAATCGGGGAATCCTCTGTCATTTCCAAGTTTAATGTCAGCAAATAACGTGCTAGCTTTCGGTGTATCTCTCTCTAACGTTAGCCTGTCTTGCTAACCTAACATTAGCTAGCTCACAGTGTATCTCTTTCTAGCGCTAGCACGTCTGGATAACCTAACATTAACTAGCTTGCAGGGTATCTGTCCCTTGCGTTAGCATGTCTTGCTAGCCTAACATTAGCTATCTTGCAATGTATCTTTCGCTAGCATTAGCCTGTCTAGCTAACCAAACATTAGCTAGCTTGCAGTGTATTTCTCTCCAGAGTCAGCATGTCTTACTAACCTAAGATTTACTGGTGTGCAGTGTATCTCTTTCTAGCGTTAGCATGTCACGTTAACCTAACTTTAGCTAGCTTTCAGTGTAACTCTCTTGAAAGTTAGCCTGTCTTGCTAATTTAGCTAACATTTGAAAGCTGGGCAGTGTATTTCTTAGTCTGTCTGGATCATCCAGGTTTGCTCTGTGACTTTGAGCCTGACAGCAGTGAGAGTGATATACAATTATATGTAATGGCGTGAGCTTTGCCGCAGCCACACCTCCTCATCATTCAGAGATAGAGAACAGCGGTCACCTTGTTTACACCTAGTCTAGCCACCCTGAAAAGGAGAAGGCTGGCACCAGGCGGATGCTTGGCTCGCCCTGCTCTACCCCGTAACTGCTCCTGAGGGAGATGAACGCCAGTCTCAGGTACGTCCTGTACGGTTTTCCTTATCTTATGGATGTGATTCATGTTGTTAATTATTTCCGTGGCATCTTTGTTGGAGCCGTTTGCAGCCATAGATCCCCCCGTGATGCTCATGCAGCCTTACAGACAGACGCAGGCGCCTGTGTTTGCGCTCGCGTGTGGATAGTCACACATGGACGAATTGTTTGGTCACTGAAACTTGTGGTTCGAGGTATGTTATCGGACAACATATCAGATATATATCATGTATGATTGTAGTCTGTGTATACACTATAGATAATAACGCCTACCTCTCATAATAGGAAGAAGGGAACTGGGGCTTCCCATGTGATGTTATGTGCTGTGTGTGGCTAAGGTAAAGTTGCAGCCTGGCTCTGACTATTTTAATTAATGAGTTTGGGTTTTTAATTTTCTTTTTGTCCCATTAGGAGGATCCCTGTTATCGCTGCTGTTTTACTGCTGTCCCTTAGTTGTTGTTTTTTTCTCTTTTCGATTACGTCACTTTAGGTTGTATTTCCTGTGTTTTGAGTTATTTCGTAATATGTTTAATTGTTGCATTTGAGATTATTGTCTTTTTTGTTGCTTCTTGTTTAATTTTGATTAATTAACATTTTTGTCAGCCAACTGTGAAATCATACTGATATACTGTATATCGGCCAGTTAACTGGATGGTTGTGGGCTAGATCCTTACAGGTGGCTGGTCACTGGATGGAGGGATTCTCTCTGTACTGGAGGTTGCTAGTGCATGTGGCTTTGCTCTGTTTTCCTACCTAACCTTTGTATGCTCCTTATCTGGCAGTGTGAGTTAGTGTTTCTTTTGGTGGTGGTGAATGACTCCATCCCTGAGTGTGACTAACAGACTAGCGGTGTTTCTCCAACCTCTGATGGTGCCGTCTTCTTGATCCTTGTTTTTTATAATTACACAAAACTGGTCTGGTAACAGATTATTTTGACTGGGAGAACCTCCAAACTCCAGAATATGTGAGGTCCCTCTTCCTTTTCCTCTTCTGTGGTCCTGACTATAAATCTCCTTTGTCAGGTTTGTGGTAGTACCCTTTTCCCTCTCTCCTTTTGTACGGTTATCCTGTGGGAAGAGGTGGCTGTCATTTCTTTTGGCTGATTTATTATCGTTATCCATGCCATTACTTGTAGTACTGTTTTGTTCATATTTTTGTTTCATACAATGTTATGTCAATCCTAACCTGCAAACTGGCATTTAAAAGTAGTATTATGAGTAAATGCTACTAGCTTAAAGTAAAGGCAAATTAAGCTAAATTCTGTTCATGTTTAATTTTTGTGTGTAGGAGCTGGAGCGGGCAGTAGATTTGACATGGAGGTTCTGTTGCTGACGCGTTTATCAGGTACAGTATGTTTTACTGTATATTTGACTCTATTACATGGTTAAAACTTTGCCGCTGCACTTGGCCCTTTTTGTACAATTATCCTTTTGGGAGAAGAGCTGGAGCAAGCAGTAGATTTGACATGGAGGTTCTGTTTCCCAATGTGGTTATCAGAATAAACAGAGGCCAACTCTAAAGAGATCCCAGTGTCACAGTGTCTTTACTATCTGATCAACACAATGCAGAAGTCTACCGCTTGCAGTAGCACCTTTCAAAACAGTTGTGAAAAGTATTAAAATGGGCAACCATAACTGTAGCCAGTTATAAAGACTAAGAACTGCTCTAACATAACATAGCATTTCACTTGTGAAATGTTGTTTTGGTACTGTTGGTAGAGATATTAATATGCATCATTTGAAGCTATTAAACGGCCCATGGTTTTGGTTAATTTTAGCAGCATGGTTTGGTGTTTACTGTAAAACTATACTGGCCATGGCCTGGTGGGGGCGGTATACCTCAAGCAATTGAAAAGCCATTAGTGTGTTAACACCAGCTTGCTTTTGTTGAGACTCAAATGCATCACATACTATTATTGGGGTAAAGTTGCATAGCCTACCTTTCATTGTAAATATGCAGTAATTTCAACCATGGCCAAAAAATATAGCACAGTCCTCATGTGCTGTTGGTAAGATTGTTTATGTGTGCAAATATGGCTGCATTAACCCGGTTGGGACACGCAGTTTTGCTCTCTCAATATCAGTTTTGAGACCTCAACTCAGGGTATATGCCAATACAGTGGAGCAATCAGACATTAGAGCACTCTTATTTTGAGATTTTAAATATCTGCACTGCAATGACACTGAAAGAGACTCGGTGTGAAAAAAACAAAACTTTTTTTTTTACAGTAAAAAAAAAAAACCTGTCATCTGTGGTTGCTGGAATTTCACCACAATAAATACTGTTGAGCCTCTTTTACTATTAGGCTTATGGTAAAAGGATATCAGTTCTGCTGATTTTACGGTTAAGGTTGAAATTTGATTCCATATTTTACCATATAAATACAAGTTTTTAAACACAAAGAAACACTGTTGCCATATAATTAAAAAGGAATGGCATATCAGACCTACGGCACCAGTTTTATTAAATAGTGCATATTCAAACAAATTTGCAATTAATCAAATGATGACAAATCAAAACAATTTAGGTCTTTTGGGACCCCTGCAGATCAGGGCCCTGGGGCAGTTGTCCACTTTACACATTTGGTAATCCAGCCTTTTATGCAAGCGTAACTTCAATATATTTTAACAAAATCCAAATAATGTAATGTTCCTGCTCTGGTGTGGATTTTGTTTTTAAATGTCTTAATACAATTACAGTGTATTTTCAGTGCTGTATATGTAAGAGAAGGAGGGGGGGGGTATTATGCAGACTTTTTACATGAATAAAGGCCAACAGGAAATTTATTTAATACAATAGTCTACTTAATTTAAACATAACTCAGGAACAGTTCCTTTAACCAGTGAGTTTCTGTCTAATCCTCTACTGTCAGGATAGAGAACAGTTAATAATACATTTGCTCCAAGTTACCACCTGCAGCTTTAACATGGTTATTTACATGATGCACTTTTTCTGCATGTACTGCACTTTCATACCTTACGTGTAGAACAACCAAATAAAGTTAAGCGTTCTATTAACATTTTAAGACCACTGTCAACAAGGGATGCACCAATGCCAATACTGGATCGGTTATCAGGTTCATACTGACTAGCCACGTTTACATGCCAAATTCACTGTTTACGTGGATGCTAAATAAAATGATCCGATTATGACGTGTGTATACGTGCACCGAGCATTTAATCAGGAAAAAAATTCTTTGGGTATGTGCCAAGTTGTCTAATTTTCTGGAAATGGTAGAATAAGAAGAAGCTGTACTTCCGCCTTCATTCTCTGTCACACTGATGTAGCACACATGTGCAGTGCAGATAATTTTGCCCCGGCCAGGAAGACATGATCGGAATGGGTGTGTACATGAACGCCAGTCGGAACAATGATTGGCATAAATCATCTCTCTCATTCGAAATTAAATTTCCGATTGGGCCGTATTGGATTAGAATCATGTGATTGACGTGTTTACATGGAGCATTTTTAATCTGATTGGGCATTTATTCCGATTATTTGTGTCTGTATAAATGCTGCAACTGACATGGCAAGATCAGATATACTACTCCATGTAAACATGTCAATCGGAAGATTCTGATCCATTTCTGCTGATCGTTGGGGACCCATGACCAAGTCATGTAATCGAACGGACACTACTGCACATGTCCAGTGGGCCCATGGGTGCAGAAGATTGATGGAAGATCCTAGTACTTTTCCAGACGGAAGTCGAGAAATTTTGGCTTCATGTGCCACTGAGCAATTTCATAGGTATGAATGAGGCTTTGCCTACAACACTATATCCAGTCCTCTTAACGCATCCATGGGTAAAACGAAGAAGAATGCAACTTAGCAACATGGGATGTAACAAGCTCTCTGATTGGCTGTCACCTGGCATGTCATATTCAGACTCGCATGGAAGTGGGATGAAGACTAGATTCAGATTTCCCTTGGAATACCGCACGGGGAGATGAGATGTTTTGGTGTATCCATCACAGTATTTCACCATGGTCACACCATCTAAAGTATACTTCAGTCAGTCATAAGCTCTCATGATCACAACACATCGCTTCGTAAGGTAAAGCATGTAGCCACAGTCAGTCCCTGACGGGGCATTCAGGTGCACCACAAACTCTGAAAACTTGAATAGCGGCAAACATTGTTTAAAATGCTAGGGCAACTGTCCTGCCTGCAGAAGTAGTCGGGGTGTACGGAAGAACTGACTGCATGTTCTCTTAACTGGAGTCTGGAATAAAAAAAAAAAGTCTTTGTTTTTTTAAATTTATTTAATTAAATTTTTAACACAATAGTAACAGTATAATAAATTTGTTTAGCGCACGTTTACAAATCACTTTGTTTCATGTTCTCTGGCTCTCCTTTTTTGTTTTATAGCTTCTAACTGAATCTCCGACTTCACTGCTTATACTTTCACATATCTGTTTTATTTTACTGTTTCGCTTTTCAGCTGCATAGGAATCATGTTAAGTTGCTGCTGATGAAAACCCAACATTTCTTGATTTTGCTGCTTCATAATAAAAGCTTTTAAATATAACGAGGGAATTTTATCGTGAGGAATATAGAAAATGAAATGTTTATCACCGTTTTACAGCCTCTCCTTTGAGTAGCACATAACTGTTGTAATGGAGACATAAATCCCTGCGGTGCTGGGCTGACACACTGAGTCATGTATGGAAAAGTCATACAAGACACTTGAACTTGTCTTGTGTCTTGAGGAGCTGTAGCATTTATTTACCAACAGCCTAAACTGTAATAATCTTTGTGTAGCACCTTTCATACAACATTGCACCTCAAAGTGCTTCCCAATAAAAGAAAGAGCATTAAAAAGAAAAAAATCTAAAAAACATCAGAAGGAAAAAAAAAGGAAAAATAAAACAGTGGAATTTAAGTAAACACATATAAAATCAATAGTACTAAAACTAATTAAGAGCTAATTAAAAGCTAAGGTGACCAGATAAGTTTTTAGCATTCTTTTAAAGGTAACTAGTGAGTTGTCTTCCCTGATATCTAAGGGTAATGTGTTCCAGAGTTCAGGGAAGTAAGTAACCAATGCTGCATCCCCAATTTTCCTTTGACTACTGTAGGGAACCTCCAATAGACCAGCAGCAGATGATTGAATTATTCTTGGAGGCAGCTAGTGAGAGAGCTGGCAGTATAAGTTGGTCCTAGCCCATGAAGTGCCTTGTATACAAGGAGCAGGACTTTGACGTCAATTCTTGATGCTACCAGAAGCCAGTGTAGTGAAGCTAAAACTGGACTAATGTGCTCTCTCTTTCTGGTTCTTGTTAACAGCCGAGCAGCGGAGTTTTGAATAAGCCGACGTCTCTTGGTGGTTCTTTTAGGGAGGCCGATTTAAAAAGTACATTACAGTAGTAAAGTCTGCTTGAGATGAAGGCATGTATTAGTTTTCAGGATCTTTTTGATTTAACAATGGTTGTACTTAAGTTATGTTTGGAAGAATGATATGTCTGTCACCTCATTGATGTGGGACTTGAAGCTAAGATCTGAAACTAGTAAAACGCCAAGACTAGTGATCTGAGATTTAATAAATGGAGCTAATTTTTTCCCTTTTTGCTTTGGGACCAACTAACAGAATTTCTGTTTCCTGATCTTGTAGGCTGACATAGAACCTGGCAGACAAAGGCACAAGGCAGTTGACAGGGTGTTACTGAATTGTTCAGCCATGTTGCTTAGAGTGAGGTCATCACTGTGTGGCTCAAATTATCTCATGAGATTCGCAAAGTTGGCCTCAGCTTCAACATCAAGATGTCTCTTTTGAGTTAAGAACTCCCTCTTAACCTTTGCTCAGGTTAAGGTGGCATTAAAAAACACAGTGATGATCAGATATGTGTTGGATGAGGTCAAAGCTGTCAAGTCATTTTAAGCTCCATGGCATTGAGGTCATTTTACTGTTAATTTGAATGTTCAGGTCTCCATTAATAATTAATTTATCACATCTAGTGATAACAATAGATGCCAGCTCTGCAAATTCTGATAGAAAAACTAGCCCCTGGTGGCCTATATAGCGTAATCAGGTATTTGTTTCGTCTTAAGTTTCAGGGCCAGATATGCAAATGATGTGAAGTCACCCAGGTCAACGTCATTACATAGGAACTGTGTAGAGAGAATTGCTGCAACCCCCCTCCTCTCCCGTTTTGTCTGACTGTCTGATAGAAATGAAAGTCTAGTAGTACTGCTGTGCCAGTTGCACTTCCTTGGGGGCGACGGTAGCTCAGTCTGTAGGGAGTTGGCTTGGGAACCGGAGGGTCACCAAGAACTGAGTGTGAACTGGTAGCTGGAGAGGTGCCAGTTTACCTCTTGGGCACGCCGAGGTGCCCCTGAGCAAGTCACCAAACCCCCAACTGCTCGGGGCGCTTATCAGGAGCAGCCCCCTCCCTCTGACATCTCTCCATTGATGCATGTATATGGGTCCTGTTTGTGCATGTGTGTGTTTCGGGTCTGCATGTACTGTGTATAAGTTACAACAGAGTGTAAAAATCGAATTTCCCCCCGTGGGACTAATAAAGGTTGTTGTTCTTCTTCTTCAAACCAGAAATACGCAATTTAAATGTATCTCAGTTATCAAGTCATTAACCAAAAAGGATTTATTAGTTAATTAGTTGTTAGTAGGAGAGGTCTGTGGATACTGTAAGTTATTTGGTCATGCCGCCGGCTATTTAAAAAGGCTGATATGTCTGAGGATGTGGCGTGCGGTCTGTCTCAGTCCCGGCTGATGTTGGTGGTAATGTCCGCAGTTCTTGCTGGTTAAAAGCTCATCAATCTGACTGAGTCTAAGTCTGGCTGATTTAACCAGCTGCTTGATGGGTGTGTGTGTGTGGCTGGGGTTGGTGGTGTGCGGGGGGAGTTGTGATGTCGAGTTGGAAGTGTCACACTGTCCTGTGTGTAGCTGAGGGAGGAGGTGGAGAGGTGAGGTGCCACACTGTCTGTCTGTATGTGCTGCTCAGCAGGGGGGTGGCGCCAGTTGTCTATCCGTATGAACTGTTCTTCACAAGGGCGTGACGAAGGTTGGCACTGAGCAGTCTGTGGAGTGGAGTTTGGGTTAACTCCATCTGGTTGATAACAGTCATAACAATTCCAAGAGATATTGAAGTTGTCAATAAATCTGATTGCATGAGTGAGGCATGTTGTTGTCAGCCATGTGTTCAGGGCCAGGAGTCAGCTAAAGGATTCTGCTCCTCTTCAGGTAGGAATGGGTGCAGAGATGTAGACATGTTCACAGTAGCTTAACTTCTCAAAAAGCAGGAGGAAGTCTTTTTTTCATAATCTCAGAGAGAGTTTTCCTGTGTAAAATGTCAAAAGTATAGATAATGATGAGTCCCCTGTGTGCTCAGAGATAATAGTTGGCATTCTCTCTGCTAACGCCTTGACTGAGAAGTCGGGGACAGAAAGTCTCTCAGTATTAGCCATCTTTACATGTTTTGTTATGGAGTCTCTGATCAGGATGGTGGGCCAAAGATGACCTTTTGCAGGCAGAGGTGGTGGCTTTATATTAGCTCTTCCAGCCTTCAGCATAGTTGCTCTGTGCTCAGTATGATCATTTCGTCTAGCAAGACTGGGGCTATATTTGGTGGCTGCGCTAGCATTAGCTTTGGGTCTAGCGCTGCAGTTGGCTTCTCTGTGCCTATCACTGGCCATGTCTACCTGTTGCTCCGCTTATCATTAGCCTTAATACTTGTATTGTGGTTAGCTGTGTTAGCATTATCTTTAGTGCTAGTGGTGTGATTCCTGGAATTAACAGAATCAGCATCGGCGACAAGTTCATTCCTGTTTTGCAGTGGGATCCCTTGTGGTGGACTGAGTAGCAGTTTAATCTTTGCTGTTCTTTAGTTTGATTTCTTGCCATTTCGGACGACCTCAGTCCAAATCCTGGCCGGAGTATAGGCTTTCAGCTTAGTGCCGTTGCGGTGCCAGTAAGAGTCATTGGGGATCCATGGTAGCATGTCAGTGAGCTCTGTGTCGGTACCGTCTACATTTGTTGCAGTCCTGTGTACAAGAATCTGTTTGACCATTGACATTTACCAGTTCAGTACTTTGAACGTCAGGACTTTTCTTTCCGCGTTCAGAACACCAGACTGACAAATTGGCTAGTATCAAGTCAACATAGTTTTCACTGTCACACATCTGGTGTAGATGTTTTCCAATCTCGTTTCTCGTTTCTCTCTGCTTCAGCCGCTCCATTCAGCCGCTATGTTGACTCCCTTGTTGATGCCCCTGTCTAAACTATACCAATACTGCTTCGCCCACAGCTAGTTACAGCTGACTCACCTTCACTCTGTCACACACGCTCCCTTACTCTCTGTCTGTCTGTCTCTTTCTTGACCGCAAACATCATCACTCCCCAACGTTTAGCACACAACCTATGCAATGAGTTATTTCTTAAAGCAGTTTGCTACACATTTTAGTTAAAAAAAACGAAAAAAAAACGTGTTGAAAATACACATACAATAATTCCCCGATGTTTTGCCTGACAGGGAATCATCTCAGGCCTGTCAGGCTTGCAGTATACTAGCAGAATCCCTGTATTCAACATAACTGAATATCATTCTGTTATCGTGGACATGGGAGGAACATTATCGTGGCCAATCAACATCATGTCTAATGATAATCTTGTTATATCACCCAAGCATAATACAGTATATCCCACAATACACTTGCTTGTCTCTGTATCTGTGAAATGGTAAAGCATGCAGCAAACATTATCAAAACTAAGTGTTGGGTTTCTATTCTGGGTTTACTGTAAGCATTGACAGTAAACATACCAAGTTCAGAATGTGCTGACAAAACATGTTTATTCATAGACACCTGCTGCGGGTGTCACCCTCAGGATATTTGATAGACACGCCAGTATGTAGCCTACAAGTATTGGTTTCTGAGTTTCATGTCTTGGCTGACCAGCTCAGAGGTCCATTTGCAAATGTTTGACTGAACTCTAAAACTCTAAAAGGACAAGCTCACTATTTGTGAATCCATCTTTAAACTGCCACCACACTTTCCAAACTCAGTCTTGCCATACTTGCTCTCAGTCAGTGATGATTCTGGATCACCTGATCCTGCACAGCTGCTTTTTACTGGAATAACACATTAGGAAAGTTTTTGATTGTTACCAATCAAAGCAGTGCTGTAGTTGATGTTTTAAGGGAAATGTATTTTCTCCCGGCTTACTTCTGCAGTTTTAAACATGTGGTTAACATATATTGAAACAAAACAAATATGTAACAAAAGTACTTGGTTATGTTTAGGCAACAAAATTACTTGGTTAAGTTTGGTAAAAATGTCATGGTTTAAAATATGTATATTGTTATTTAAGGTACAGTGTGTAGCATTTTGGGGATGTATTGGCAGAAATAGGATAATATTCACAACTATGTTTAGATTAGTGTATTATAGGGGTGGGACGGTTCATAAAATTCACGGTTCGGTTCAAGTTTTGGGGTCACGGTGTTTGGTTCGGTACATTTATGGTACAGCAAGGAGGCCAATTTCCAACTTCAATTTAAACATGCTTTTCATTTATTTGGCAAAATATGTCAACAACTGTTTGTCTTCACAACAGTAGACTAACATGAGGAACAAAACACTTCTTCATTGTCACATCTTATGGCTGGACTTCTCTTCTAAAAGAAAAGTGCCACTGTGTTATTTAAAATGAATAAATAAATTAAAACAAATCATCAACAAAAAGTGCAGCATCAGGTCAGCCAGCACCAAAGCTTTTTTAAACGGTAACATATACTAGGCCAGCATCATATGAGGAAAATCTGCAATGTGCAATAACACTGCTCCGTATCGCAATGATGATATGACTTCTGATAAATAAACAAATATTGAAGTGTGCAAATTAGCTATACTTATGTCAGCCTGGTTGTTTTTAAAGTCAGAACGACATTATAATTGAATATTTAAACACAACTAGGACACATGTTGTTTCTAGAGCAGCAACAGGAATGTTTACAACAGCAAAGTCACCATATGAACTCATTAATATCTCACTGAAAACAATCTAACATATTAATAAAATAAATCATATTCCTGAGTGAAGTTTATGAAGACTGAAAAACACAAACATCAGTCAGTATCAGTCCTTCCTCCTGTCCTCCTGTTCTCCATCAGACAGTGTTAGTCCTTGCTCCTGTCCTCTGTCCTCCTGTTCTCCATCAGACAGTGTTAGTCCTTGCTCCTGTCCTCTGTCCTCCTGTTCTCCATCAGACAGTTTCAGTCCTTGCTCCTGTCCTCTGTCCTCCTGTTCTCCATCAGACAGTTTCAGTCCTTGCTCCTGTCCTCTGTCCTCCTGTTCTCCATCAGACAGTGTTAGTCCTTGCTCCTGTCCTTTGTCCTCCTGTTCTCCATCAGACAGTGTTAGTCCTTGCTCCTGTCCTCTGTCCTCCTGTTCTCCATCAGACAGTGTCAGTCCTTCCTCCTGTCCTCTGTCCTCCTGTCCTCTGTCCTCCATCAGAGAGTGTCAGTCCTTCCTCCTGTCCTCTCTCCTCTGTCCTCCTCCCTCTGCTGATGTGAACCACTACAGGTCCCACTGGCAGAGGAGGAGCTGCTTTATCTCAGCCAGCTGATGAGTTTACTACTAAGATACAAAACAAACTAACCTAAATAGACGACAGAGCCTACTGCCAACTTTAGTTTCAGCTTGTGTAGCTCAGGGTTACATTGCTCCTAAACTTTATGTGGATAATATGTTAATAACATGGAGGCTCCATAGTTCGGACCCTTGTCAATGACAGCGCTTCACTGCTTCACTGTTGCTGTTCCATCCTTCACAATAAACTACCCGAACACAACAGCTGAGCAATGCTGCCTAGAAGGAACTAAAGTCATTTGCTTACACGTGTTTACTATTCTCTGTTAGCTGCCAAGCTAACATGCGATGGTTCGATAATGGCTGTGGTAGGGTAAACACACACACAACTCACAACCTCAGCTTCCGTTACACTGCGTATGTCTTATACCCCATACCCCTGTCTGCTCTGTCCCAGCCTCTTCCCATAGGCCTTGATTTCTAGTGAAACGCGATGAAAAAAATACACAATCGGCCTCGTAACCTATTTCAAATGAACCAAACGACATATCCAACCTGAAACGTGACTAGCGAACCAGACGATTCTGTTTTTTTACCTGAACCGTGCCCACCCCTTGTGTATAATCACCTGAAACTAAGAATCATTGTGTTTCCATTAGCCTAGAATGAGCTCTTCATATCTACATAGCAGGTCCTCTTTATAGAGTCCTCCATGTTGCTCTGCCATGTTCCCACAGTAGCCTAGAATGGACAAACCAAACACTGGCTCTGCAGAGAGCCCGTTGTGTGTGTGTGTTTGTTTGTTTGCTTGTTTTATTAGATCACACCAAAATCATCAATTAAATTACAACATTTATTAAAATACATAAACATACAAGCTCACAACAATTCAGACAACAGACAAAAGGACCTGCTCAAAGTGAAAAAATAACCTCAATAACATTACAACCAGCACAATGGCATTGTAACTCCATTTCCTCTTTTTCAAACTGAAATTACATCATCTCATCACACTCTCAAAAGAATATTAAGAAAATTAAGTAAATAAATCAATATCTCACCTCTAAACAATCACCGTCATTGTCATTGAGTAAACAGAAATAATTTAAGCTTCTTCTTAAAACTTACCATATTATTCAAAACCAAAAAATCCGGTAATGCATGCCAAGCCACCATTGCTCTGTAATTCATCCTAAATAAAATAATTCATTGTTTCGCTTAATGCGCCTTATAATCCAGTGCGCCTTATAGTGCGAAAAATATGGTAAATCATTAATAAATATCAAAATAAAAAGCGGCCCCAAAGAACTCCGTTGTGGCACTCCACAGCTCATAGCGCTCAGCCCAGAATAGCTACCATTAAAGTACGGTATACTGTCCTTTTCCTATCAGTAAAATAACTCTTTACCCATGCAATAGCAACTGGTTCAAACAAACAAAGCAAAAACAATTATGTAAGAAAAATAATTTTATCTCCTTTAGGCCTTCATCTCAACAAATGTCCATTATACATACACAGTTATTTCAGTTCACTGTCTTATATTCAACCTACAGTATAGCTAAATCTGTTTTCCTTACAAGTCATAACCCTGGTTCCATCACTTCCCTCCAATAGTCCTCTGCTTGGCGATGATCCGTAAATCTTTTGGATTCCTCTTTAAATGTTATAATCAGTGTCGCCAGTAGATGATCCCGTTTTTCACCCCGGCTTTCCCCAGTTTCTCTCACATCACAGAAGTTTGCCCTTTTTTTGCCATCATCTCCGTCAGGTTGGCTATAATACGCAGCCTCATCCCTCCAGCCTCAAAGGTTTGTTCTTTCCTCAAAATCTCCATTTTCTCCTCCATCTTGTAATGCTTCAGTCTCACTATCATGGCTCTGTCTCCGTGTTTCCTTACAGGCCTGTGTCTGTGCGCAACGTCAACCTCAGGTTCCAATGCAAGTCTCCCTTGAGAGAGGCCATGTATTTAATTCATCATTCTCGTTTTGGAGCAGTTTGTTTGCTTTCTCCAGTGTTGTAATCCGACTGTCCATTTTGCCTAATGCATCTTCAATAGCTCTGATTGTGTTTTTTTGCTCGCATTCTTTGTTCTTGACTTGTTTAGTGGCATAACACGATCGAAAAGTTAAAGTGTGCAGCTCCTCACTCTTAGTTTTAAAAATCACTGACTTTGTTTTTCCAATGTGGCTTAATTCATCAGTTTTAACCAATCGATCATAATTTGCCGTGCTCCGCTCAGTGTGCTCAGCTCCTACCTTTTGTGCATGCACATTCTACATTGTGTTTTTACGTTACCTGAAGGCCACTCTAGTTCTCTGACACATTTGTGAAACTGCAATAACATGAGCTGCATAACCGTGGTAACGCCAGCCAGCGTCTGACTCTGTTCACTTCACTCAGAGGCCGTCCTCTGAGTGAGGTGAACAGATATGCACTTGGTGTCTTGTGTTACCATAGTCTTAGAAAGGGGGGAATGAATAGAGGGCTGTTCTGTTGTAGCCACACTGCTCTCTCCTCCCTTTCCAAGACTATGGTATGCAAGACAGATACCAAGTGCAAAACCGCGGTACCTCCAGCTGCAGTCTGACTTCCTTTGCTCCTTATTGTTATTATGGTAATGATGGCCTCTGAGCGAAGTGAATGGATTTGCATTTAGTGCCTTGTGTCTTAGAAAGGGAGGAGTAAGTGGAGGGATATTCCTTTACATTGACACCACTAGATGCCACCAAATCCTACATACTGCCCCTTTTAAGAAATTAAAAATTGAAATTGAAAGTCTTGTGTTGACCCACTGATTCACCAGACTTATGTGGACTATGATTGGAAATGCTCTAAAGTGGGTTTTAACAACCGTTTCTGATTGGCTTTAACTGGTTTTTGCAGTTAGACTACTTCATCATCCAAGGAGTGATGAGGGACATTTACCCATAAACAATCCAAACTTTGCTCTATAAAAGTGTTAACTTAGCAGTCAGTATCAACAAGCTGCAGTGAGTCCGCCTTGTCCTCCACACAGAGGTACTGTTTCTTTTCACTACTTTACAGTTTCACTCAACTCAGTTTAAATTAGTTTTGATCAGTTTTTATTCTTCTTTGTCGGTAAGTGATATCAATTCATGTTTTGGTTGTGTGACTTTATTTTCGATTCAGTGCCTGATGTTCAGTTTAATTGAAGGTCAGCTTAATATAATCAGGTTTTTTATTTACATACACTACCACTCAAAAGTTTGCAATCTCCGGCAAAAAAAACTTGATTAAGACCAGTCAGATGGCTGAGAGGACTACTACTTTTTGAATGGTGTTTCATGTTTTTAGGTTGTAATAAGTCCTTTTTACAAATAGATGTTTTATGTGTTTTGTACAAACACTGTATGGAGGACAGAACCTACCAAAGTCAATTAAATTATTAAATACAAAACTGTGATAAAGTAATTAATAAATTGCTTTATGATTATTATGTGAGTAAATGTACCAAAATAATAATTAAAATAAATGTAAACATTAATTGATAAAATGCACCATAAATTTGGATGAATATGTACGTAGTTTAACTGTAGGAACTTTGACACAGTGTGCATGGAGGTGAGAAACTAATGGGAGGGGGAATCCTGTAATTCATTTACAGATATATTTTCAGATGTTATTTATGAGGCATGAAAGACTGGTAGGCTATTCGAGTTTCAAGTTATTTATTGTCATATGCACAATTACAGAGAAACAGTTATTGGCAATAAAAATCTCTATCAGGCTCCAATAATGTTCATTAAATATGTATAAAAGGAAAATCGCACAAGTCAAACAAAATGGAACTCTAAGACATAAAATAGTGCAACGTTGAAATATAGACAATAATGTATGTCAGACAGTAATTGCGAAATGAATAAACTGGAATCTTAAAAGGGATGTACTATATGTGTAATGAGAAGTAAGTAATTAATAAATGAGAAACCTTTATGGGTTCCCCCTTTTAGCTGACTAATTTGCCATTTTGGTCTCAGTGCACGAAGATTTCTTTAGTCATTTTTATACTTTTTCATGCTTAAGCAACATGAAGACCAAGCTCAAGTTGTGGGACAAAGTTTTCTGGTCTGATGAGACAAAGATGAACCTTTATGAAAGTGATGGAAAGGCTCATGTGTGGAGAAAGAAAGGACCTGCTCATGATCCCAAACACACCAGCTCATCTGTGAAACACGGTGGAGGTAATGTTATGGCCTGGGCTGCATGACTTCCTCTGGGACGGCTCATTGATCTTCACTGATGATGTAACACATGGTGGCAGCAGCAAGATGAACTCAGAAGTCTACACAAACATTTTGTCTTCCAATTTAAAGAGATGCAACCAAACTGATCAGGAGATCCAGCAAGACAACGACCCAAAACACAGACGGAACAAACAAGTTCATCAACAGAAAGACGTGGAAGGTTTTAGACTGGCCAAGTCAATCTCCAGACTTAAACCCTATTGAGCAGCATTTTACCTGCTAAAGAGGAGACTGAAGGGAGAACCCCCCCCCCCCCCCCAAAAAAAACAAAAAAAAACAAACAAGAACTGAAAAAGGCTGCAATGAAAGCCTGGAAAAGCATCACAGCAACATCAGTTTGGTGGTGTCAGTGGGTCGCTGACTTGATGCAGTTTTTTACAGGCAAAGGATTTACCACTAATTATTAAGTATTATTCACTTTAATCTGTTTAAAGTCCATCCATCATCAACCACTTATTCCGTTAGGGGTCGCAGGGAGCCGATCCCAGTTGGCACTGGGCAAAGGCGGGGTTCACCCTGGACAGGTCACCAGTTCATCACAGGACACATAGAGACAGACAACATATAGACAGACAACCATTCATGCTCACATCCACACCTACGGGCGATTTAGAGTCATCAATTAATCTAAATTGCATGTCTTTGGATTGTGGGAGGAAGCTGGAGAACCCAGAGAAAACCCACGCTTACACCGGGAGAACATGCGAACTCCACACAGAAGAGCCCCAAGCCGGAATCGAACCTGCAACCCTCTGTTCCTGTAATTTTGCTCACCTAAAAATGTGGTGTTCTGTCAGAAAAGGTGCTATCTTCTATGTTGTGTAACAGATATAAATATAAATACCTGAAAATTGAAGCTGAAATACTGATCTCCTATCTCATATTCATCTTTTGATGTCAAACCCAAATGTTTTCAGTCTACAAATCAATACTCTATACATACATACACTACTTTTTGATTGCACCATGCTGTTAGTTAAAACTTCATAACCTTTCATGCAATATAGGTACATTTGTCATATTTGACCGAATAAAGTATTTTGATCACACTTGTAATACCTTTTGGTTTGTCATAACTGTAATCTCACCTCGCGGGCCGGATTAAACCTTTTCGAGGGCTGGATCAGGCCTATAAATTTGACACCCCTGGATTATAGCCTCTATGTTGATACTGTTAAGTAATCGGTAAATTAGTCTTAAAGCAATGTTTCAACTGAAAATCTCTTGTTGGCAAGTAAAAGTGTGACCTTTTCATGCTTTTTGCAATCTGTACAGGACAAAATGAAGACAGACTATTCTTTGGAGAAGAACGATACTCGAGGAGATTGTTTTGTAAGTACAGAACAAACAGCAGCTTCCACCAGCAAACTCTTCACATATCTCATCACATGTTGCTTTCACTGCCGGAGATCTTTTCCTCTCCTATTGTTTCTCCTCCATCCTGTGTTTTTTTTAGGCTGTTTGATTCTCTTTTAGAGCGCGCTCTATCTCTCTGTCTCTCTCTCTCCTTTTTTTTGTCATCTGATTATTTCACTCTGTCTCTTTGTATTAATGTCTCTTAAGACGGAAGGAGTTTTCCAATGGAGAACTGGATCTGTGGTCTCTAGTCTAGAACATAATGACTTGGACAACAGAGAAAAAGCCTACCCTACCCTATTCGGAAAATACAGCCAGAGCCTTCAGACCCTCAAACCATTCCGCTGGTCCTCCTCCCAGTCAGTGCCACTGATGACATAATTTGTCTGTTTGATGCATTGAATATCATTTGATAAATAACTTTAAGGTAACATTGTTTACAGACTAGTATTGTACTGCTCCCACTGTATACTGGGTGTTGTTTCCATGTCTAGGTCCCACCCTCTGGACAATGCGGGTTTCCTGTCATTTGCAACCTTTGCCTGGATGACCCCCATGATGTGGACACTGTTCAGGAATAAGCTGGATATGAGCTCTCTCAACCTGTCTCCTTTGGATGTAGCCGACACCAGCGGACAAAGGTCTGACCCTCTTCTTACTGATTAAGAAGGCCCCCACATTTCTCTACTGTCATTTGACACAATTACAGTACAGTATATTTATAGACATGACACATGACAAGCATAGTTGCTGATATTCATACATGTCAAAGGATGTGTAGTGAATCCCATGAGTGTTACTGTTTTACTTAATAACAAGGCTTATTGTGTGTTGTGCTCAGGCTCCACAGACTCTGGGAGGAAGAAGTGGCAAAGGTGGGCCTGGAGAAGGCCTCTGTGGTTCGAGTGATTCTTCGCTTTCAGAGAACCAGGCTGATACTGTCTGTCCTTGTTGGAGTCCTCACCATGGTGGCAACGTTTCTGGGCCCGGTAATTTTATGTGAATTTGGATATCAACAATACAAGTGTTTCCTCTATTGGTATGGTCCAGTGGCTTTCTCTGAAGTTTGTCCTAATATCACATCCATTGTAAATGTGGTGGAAGAAGTATTCAGATCCAGATACGATATCCAGAGCATTAATACACTGTAGCAGCAAACAATTCACTAGCAAGGACCACACCATCAACAAGGTATGATTTAACAAATTTATTGAAGAAAAACACAGATGATGCTTGTGGTTTGTCCACTTAGTTGGATCCGGTTTGGGAAGCTTTGATTGAGCGTCCACTTGTGCCCAGAAACAACAGACCCTCAAATACCTCAGTTACATGATATTGGATGGGCCTGGTCTGCCAGTTAGAAGCTTAGAGAAGAAGCTTATTCCACGTAGGTAGACTTTAATGGTATGTGTTTTGATGACCATCACGGAATGAGTGATGGTAACTAGTTTGAAAGATGAAATGGATAAGTAGGACTGGTCATAGAAGTGGTGAAACTCTTCCATGCTGTCCAGCTAAGAGGATAGAAGATGTTTGTTCAATAACTCTAATGACAACTGTGCATAGTCAGACTTAAACTTGAGTTCAGCATTACACAAGTACAAGCATTTCACACATGCACAATAGGTAATCAAACACTTAACAAACTCCACCTTTTTCTTTAAAGAAAAACAGACACAAAAAAACGATTACTGTTATTTAAAAGATTCAACATATACACAGGTTGAAAGCTGCAACGACTACAGTTTGAGAGTGTTATGCTTTTTTATTGTAAAGTCCATTTAGCCTTTAAGTCACCATACACCTTTGCTGAGAGCCCTCAGCAAAACGAGAGCTGATGTGCCCTTCTTAGTCAAGCAGTCAGCAAGCTGCTCCTTGGCAACTGAGCACATGATCTGTTGGATAGTCCCAGAGTAGATGAGCTTCATGATACTGCTGATTTCGAGCCAGAGTCTCTTTTTGATGACTGTCTTAGTGGACTTAACAGCATCAGGAAGAGTGATTATCTGTTCCACACACAATGGGAAAATTGTTATGTGGGCAATTACTTGTGGTAACTTCTGACTAGAGTGTAGCTAAGAAAGCTGCAGGTGTCTGCCTTGAGTACCTCCGTCTGGAAGATTTCCCATTGAGGAGTCACTGAACACCACTAGTTTAAGGCAGCTGTCTTTTCCCAAGTGCTGAAACTTCAAGGTCACTTCTTCTGATTTCAGTTTTCTGACAAGTTTGGTTGTACAGTGCAGAGTCTGAACAGTAGAATGCTTTGTACTGGGTGTCAACATAGATGTCACACATTATATTGGGTGTACTCTGTCTTGCTGCCACAATATTTGGCCAGTCTTTGATTTTAGCATGTCAGTCTCACTGTCTGTTAGTGGAGCCTCTCGCAGTGTGGCTCTGGTGGGGTCCACAGAAAAGGGTTGCAGATTCTTTATGTCCATACTTTGTTGCACCTGTGTCTCATTCTCCATTGAGTGAATCTCCATTCCAATGTTGCTGAAGCTATTGTTGTTCACATCCAACTGGGAAAGCAGCTTTCAAGTGAGGGATGGCTGTTGTGGAGAAAATTTCTGAATCCCTCTCTTCCTCACTTTCATTTTCATTGTCATAGTTATTCTCATGTGAGCCAGATTCTGGTGAGGTGATGGGATTTTCAGTCACCTCCAGCTGATTGCCAATTTCTCCTGGCAATGCTTGTGGGCCATCTATCTTTCGAAGCCTGGAATGATGTACACGAACATGGGTGCCCCCATGCCTCATAGATATCACCACACCATCTTGGCCGATGACCACAACTGGACTTTTTCCATTATGTACAATCCATCCGTTTGTAGTAGACTTTGTCGCCTGGCTCGTACTGATCATCAGTGGGCCGCAGCTGTTTACGAAGGGCTCTTCGGATTCTTTCAGAGCATTCAGTTTCTGTAAATGCTCTTCTTGCAGCATGCAGTGCTACATTGTGCTGGGCTAGCCAAGTATTCATGTCTGTACCCTCCATAGCTGGTGGCTTATCACTGAGAACTGAACGCAGATTTGGGTTCTATCCGAACACCAGCTAGTAAGGACTATAGCTATGCACATTGTGCGTAGAGTTTTTTGACATCAATGCCCAGTCTAGGGCTGTATTCCAGTCACATCCATAGTCTCTCTTCACTTTCATCATGACTTCAGTGAGGGTTTGATTATGCCTTTCCAAAGACCCATTGCTCCATTGGCTATAATCTGCAGTTGTCTTCACTTCAATGTTGAAGCTTTCAGCCTTGTTTCTCATTTCTTTGTTGTTGAATTCACTCCCATTGTCACTAAACAGTCTGCGTTGAGGACCATGAACACTTATCCAGCAATGAATAAAGTTTATTATCTCAATGGCCTGCAGATACCACACTCCTGGCTCCAGCTCGTGCATGTTGACAGCCACAGTTTCATTGTAGGTTGAGGCCATGAGTAAACCTAAAGCTGGCTTTTGCTTTGATTTCCTATATCTGGTGCATGTTTCACAGTTGCTCACAATGTCCTAAAGAGTTGTGGTGCATTCACCATCATCATTATCTGAACAGGCCAGTAGTTTTTTCAATCTGTCGGCTGAAGCATGTCTAAATTGCTTGTGTAGATTCCACAGAGCTTTCTGATTTTCCTTTGTTGTCATGTTTTCTGTCACAGTGAGAATGTCATACTCTCATCACTTATGTTCACATAATAATGTCCTGAAGATGTCAGTTTAAGTTTCACTGGTTGCTTAAACATTGTGGCTTTGTTATTTTCAATGTCCAAAACAGCACCTGCTCTTTTCAGTGAAGTTTTTCTGAAGAGCAATTGAATATCTACAGGGACAATTTCTATTTCAATTTTACATTTAGTCTGTCCTATCATAGCTGGAATTTTTACTTTCTTAGTAGAATGAACAGTTCTCCCATCGTCAGACTTGAATGATCTCACGCTCTTTGTGTCCTTCATTTTCAGTAACTCACTCTGTGTTTGTCCACTGACATAATCATCAAGCCACTTTCTCCACACACAGTTCTGGTGCAAACTGTGTAAGTCACAGCTGATCCTAAGGATTCCACCATGAAGATCTCTGTGTCAGACAATGATTCTTTTGAATTTTGCATGTTCAGTTTTGTGAGGGCAGTCCTTTACCCAGTGATATATGCTTTGACAGACTGCACATCTTGTTCTTTTTCCATGTCTGTCAAGTGGATTTGTGCCCTGAACAGCCGCTTGAAAGTGTGAAGCTGACTTGCTGTCACGCCTGCCGGAAAAGCGTGTAGAGTAGGCACAGTCGCCAGCATCCTCAGTCACACACAGGTCATGAGCACCCTCGTGTGGTGTATTATCACCAAAGATCCTCTCCAAGGCCGACTTCATGTTAATAAGCAAGAGGCTTGGAAAGGCTGTAAGCACTAACTGTTTGCCTTTAACATTGAGTCCAACAGTATCTAATAGCTCGAAAGCCAAAACAGAATCTGGACGCTCCAACTTACTTATTTTGTTGTATCGCCGTTTAAATTCAATGATGTAATCGACCATAGAGACGCCATTTTCTCCTGTAACCCAGTCAAACTCTGTGTAGGAATCGTACTGGCGATCTTTTTCCTCTTTCAAAAACAGAGTCCATTTTTGTGAGAAGTGTAGTGTCATATATAGTGTCATATATATATATATATATATATATATATATATCCTGTGTGTGTATATATATATGTGTTATATATATATATATATATATATATATATATATATGTGTATATGTGTGTGTATATATATATATATATGTGTATATGTGTGTGTGTGTGTATATATATATATATATATATATATATATATATATATATATATATATATATATATATATATATATACACATACATACATGCATACATACATACATACTGTGTGTGTGTGTGTGTGTGTACTGTATATGCAGTATAGAGTTTATACTGAGTATACATATTACAGCCTGTTGACTGTCAAAACCTAGACAGGCCAGCCCTTCTCATTACCTCACAGACAGGTGAAATCACAAAGGTTTTGTAACTGATAAAATTATGCTTGTGTTTGTAAACCTTATTAAACCTGTCTGTCCTCTCAGGCTGTTCTGGTCTATAAGATCCTAGACTATGCTGAGGACCCAGAGAAGTCCACAGTGTCCTATGGTGTTGGTCTGTCCTTCGCTTTGTTCACCTCAGAGTTCTGCAAAGCCTTCCTGTTCTCCTTGCTGTATGCGTTGAACCAGCGAACTGCAGTCAGACTGAAGGGAGCCTTCTCTTCAGTGGCCTTTCAGAAAGTCATCTCTCTGCGGGTGCACAGCGGCATTTCAATGGGAGAGGTAAAAACTGGGTTGTATATATAAGGTTTAATGCTTATTTAATGCATGGTGCCTACATTTGGAATGTAATGGAGATAATATATTCTTTCCATTATGTACTATTGTCCTTATGGTTATTTTTTAATGTAGTAGTTCTCTCTCTGTATCTGTATTAATGTTAAATAATTTGAGTTTGTACTGTAGTAGCTTGATTATTTATGGATATTTAAGGAACTTCAATAATATTTAGAATATTTTGTGTAATATTTAATGAACCAGAGTTACATCCCACACGCAGATCTGGCACAACAGTCACTTTGGAAGAATTACTTACCACCATATGTGATTTCCCTCCAAATGATATTATTTCTATAAAAAATGTTTCAGGGTATATACAGAAAATCTCTCTGCATTTATGGATTAGACATCTACTACTACTTCTTGAATAATGGCCTTTTGTTATCAGACACTTTATTTGATATCACTGCATTTTTTTTTCTTTTCTGCTGAACCTTGTTTTTAATCCGTTTTTGTAAATCCAGACTTCTTTGTCATAAATATCTTGTGGAATCTACTGTCTGTGACTGTTAGTTCAGATAATTTGCCCTGGTAATGCGATCTCAGAAATGTAGATTACAGTCTTTCTCCCTCTCTCTGCTGTACAGATGATTACTGTTTTGACCGGCGATGGCCACAAATTATTTGAGGCAGTGCTGTTGGGGAGCTTCTTACTGTGCGTCCCAGTGCTCTTTACTGTGTCTGTTGTCTTAGCCTGCTACAATCTGGGCTACACTGCACTGGCTGGAGTCTTCACCTTCCTCATCTTCATCCCCACACAGGTCTGTACATTAAAAACTGCACATATAGTTGATAAAGATATTTTTATAAGCAGTATAAAATAATCATGTGACATAAACAGATACATAACACATATACATACATAACAATGGTCCACCAGACCGTTGAAAGCAGTGATTCACTAATCAGAATAGAGTATACAACAAAGCTGTGTAATAAAGACCATGACCGTGTGGCATGTGGACTGGTCTTAATCATCACATATTTATTGTATTGTGCATTTTTTTAACCATGTTTCCTTTAAAGGTTGCAATTCATTTTCAACTAATCTTTGTTCACCGTCATCCTGACCAGTACTAAATTAAAGGTACAGTGTATTCAAAGGCAATGGCAATGCCTAATTTCAGATACAACGGTAACATGGACAGTATATCACAATCTATGGTTAACAATTCTCTATATCTCACCTTCTTTTTCAGTAGTTGAACTAGCTGGCTGGCAAAGTCTTAAAGTCTCTATTTTCCCCAACTAATTCAGCCACAAGGACAACCCTAAATGAACTATATTGGAGCTTCTTTTCCGTTGTCACTGTTGTTAATATTGTTTTTTTCTGCTTTCAGTTTGGCTTGGCCAAGCTCATTAACATATTCAGATGGAAAACCATATTGATAGCAGACAGCCGTGTTCGCACAATGAATGAGATTCTCAGCAGCATCAAACTTATCAAGATGTACGCCTGGGAAGATTCCTTTGAACAGAAGATCACAGGTATGAAGTTAGGCAGCTGTATGTTAACTTTGTTTTCCAGTTAGACATGTTTTCAATCTTTCCTGTGTACCAAATATCAGGTGTTATGATCAGATAGTACTGTGGACCCAAATGCAGGATACTTACAAGACCTAGATGAAGTTGTAGAGGAGTTATTGTAAAATAGAGGGCAATGAGTTAGGATAGAGAGAAAGTGATGGCTGGCTGAGGCATAGGGATGATGGTGGAAGATCAGACAGGTGGTGGTGGTTGCTGGTAGATGAGCCTTTTTCTCTCTCTCCTTGTGGTACCGTTGCTTGTCTCTACAGCACAGCGTAGTTCTTTTTCATGACATGCAGCTCCTTCCTGCACTGATTTCTTCGAAGAGCACTTGTCCAGTGCAGTGTGCTCCCAGGTGCTTAATAATATGAGGAATTTCTTCAGACTGGTTTTGATATGGTCCTTGAAAAGTTTCTTTTGCTCACCGGGGGCTCACTGACCTTACTACAGCTGGGCGTACAGGATCTGTTTGGTGATACGTGTGTTGGACATGCAGATGACATGGCCCATCCATCGGCGTTGGTGCAACATTATTGTAGTGGTGATGATGTTGGTGCGCTTGTCCTCCCAACTGATTGTCAGAATCTTTTTTAAGAATCTTTGGTGGTATTGTTCCAGGGCTTTCAGGTACCTGCCATAGGTGGTCCATGATTCCACTCCATACAGCAGGGTTTTTTTTTTGCTTTTTGCTTGGGACTGTAGATCTCGGTCTCCATGGACTCTTGAAGGCAATGTACAAAGGCTGCTTTTGTTTGTGGCATTTTTCCTGGAGGGGTTGGTATGCTGTGAAAATCATGTCTGTTGTACCTCTGAATGGGCAGAAGCCTCACTGTGGTTCTGGGAGTACTTCCTCAGACAGTGGTAGCAGTCGGTTTGCAAGAATACGAGCAAGTACTTTGCCTGTTGTTGACAGGAGTGAGATACACCTGTAGTTTAGGTTAGTGTAGAATCTGGAGATCGTGAAAAGTGCTAACACAGATGGTGAAGTACTTTAATTGAAACAGTATATTTTAATCAGTTTTTTATTAGTTTTTGACAGAAAAACACAAAGCCATGCTGCAGCCAGGCTGCAGCTGGCACTTAAGATAAGATAAGATAAAATAAGATGAACCTTTATTAATCCCCGTAGGGAAATTCAGTTTTTACACTCTGTTGTTAATTTCACACAGTACACATACCTGCATTAATGGAGAGATGTCAGAGTGAGGGGGCTGCTCCTGACAAGCGCCCCGAGCAGTTGGGGGTTTGGTGCCTTGCTCAGGGGCACCTCTGCAGTGCCCAAGAGGTAAACTGGCACCTCTCCAGCAACCAGTTGGTCTTGGTCCATGTTGGGACTTGAACCGGTGACCCTCCGATTCCTAAACCAAGTCCCTATGGACTGAGCTACTGCCGCCCCCAGGGCAGGACATGCTGTCCACCTTCATGCCACGTCACTTATATCGAATGGTCTGCTTATATACTGTAGATACAAAACAGGTATCTAGGAGTGAGCTCCTATGTGCCTCGACTCCACCAGTCTATGTGCTGTGGATGTGCAGCAAAGTGCTTCTTGAAATTTAGCTGCCTATCTCACCACTTTTTTCACATTCCAAGAACTGTCCTATTGAACTCCGTGCATTAGAAGATGCTGCAGCCGCCAGCCTCTCTACCTTTTGTTTGTGAGACTACTGCAAAAGCCACAAATGTACTGTATACATTTTCTTGTCCTCCATCTTGCTCTCAAGCACCTATGTCAATATTTTGACTTGACCAAGTATGGTCAATTTTGCGATTGTACCAGGTGAGATATGGGGCTGATCCATGTGTGCATATTGTCCAGCTGATCATGACAAGTAAAATTATTATATAAATTATGTTTATTATCAAAATATTAAGTGAAATTACAGTATATATAGTATTCTAAATATTTAGCGTAAATAGAGTCTTGTGATACTTCTCAGGAAAAACTTATCACCAGTTGCTACAGTGAAGGTGTTTGTGGCCTGAAATGTGATTGCACTGGGAGATCAACTAATTAGCCAGAGGTTAATAATAATAATAATAATAATTCTCCAAATATGTGAAATTGTCTCTCTTATAGACTTAAGGAAAAAGGAGAAGAAAGAACTGCAGAGGGTCAGTTTCGTCCAGAATATCAATGTCAGCATTGCCAGCATCATCCCCACCCTTGCCACCACTCTCACCTTCATTGTTCACACTTTGTTGAGCTTAAAGCTCAACACATCTGATGTGAGTACCACAGCAGTGCAGCACATACAGTAATACAGCACAACAACCTCTGCCTACATGCCCACTGTGTGATTTAGGTGGTTAATAGAGGTGTATTGAAAAATACAGAGAGAGGTCTGTAAGTAGTTGGACAGAGCAGAAATACTTGTCAAATTACAGCATGTATGGGGTTTGAGACATAAAATAAATACAGTATGTGTTAACATGATATGTTTAAGTTTTGATGCCACTTATTGATGATGAACGCACCTCTTTGTTTGTTTGAACTTGCAATAAACCAGGTCAGGCTACAGACGAGTGCTGTCCACTAGGGCACTGTGGTAACATATGACCTTGTCAGTGTGGGGTAGTGTGTTGAGCATCATTACTTGTTATTAACAGGCCTTTACCACCATCGCCATCTTCAACTCCTTGAGGTTCTGCCTGGCTCTACTGCCAATGTCTGTGAAGGCCCTGGCTGAGGCTTCTGTATCACTAACACGGCTGAGGGTAAACTCCTCTTTGTGTCTTGCTCAGCAGTTATGGAAACGGTTTGTAGGGGAAATAGAAACATTTAGACTAGAATTATTAAAGCTGAAGTAGGTGAGATTGGAGCAAATATGATAAAACAAGCAATCTGAAAAAATCATGTGCCCTTGTGTCCGTCGGTGCTCCTGATGGTATCTGCAAGAAGAAGATCAACCTTTATTAGTCCCACGAGGGGAGATTCAATTTTTTCACTCTGTTGTTAACTTATACACGGTACGTGCAGACCCGAAACACACACATGCACATGCATCAATGGAGAGATGTCAGAGTGATGGGGCTGCTCCTGACAAGCGCCCCAAGCAGTTGGGGGTTTGGTGCCTTGCTCAGGGGCACCTCGGCAGTGCCCAAGAGGTAAACTGGCACCTCTCCAGCTACCAGTTCACACTCAGTTCTTGGTCCGTATCGGGACTTGAACCGGTGACCCTCCGGTTCCCAAGCCAACTCCCTACAGACTGAGCTACTGCCGCCCCAAGAATTCATTGACTGCAGGAAAACAACCAATCAGAGCTGAGCTTGCATCTGCTGTCTTCTCTATGAGAACTACAAGTCAGTCTCTTGAGAACTGACAAGTATGAATCAATATCCTGTTACTGTAATGGCTATTTCTCACCTCAAATGTTTTCAGAAGCATCTTGTAGTGCACAGTGTAGCTGTGCACTACAAGAAGGAAAAGCCAAGGACTGCTGCCATGGCTGGAGCACAGCCAATAGGAACCCTCTCTCTGAAATGACTTCTGATTGGTCAAAGTCTTCCATCACAGGCTAGATTTTTTAAAGTGTGATAACAGAGCCATGAAGAGGAGCAGAAGTCTACTTATCTCTCAGCACACTTGAATTGCAATATGCTGAAAGATTATTATGGAATATTTGCCCAAAGATGCCAAAAACATTCTGCACACTGAAGCTGTAAGCAGAAACACTTCAGCTATTTCTATAGTGACATAACCTCAGTGTCAGCATAATATTAATAAACTGAATTTTAATTAATTGATCAGTCAAGTGTCAAGTGTCTAATAATTAGCTTTAGAATTTAATGTACTGAAGTTGTAGAAAACCAATGCAACAACTTTATATTTTAAGCATTTATTACTAACACTACTCACAAAGAAAGACAAAACAATGACACAACGCTAACGACACATGTATGTAGCATACATATAGAGCAGGGAAGTGAGAGATGATCACAAGTGGTCCCCGGAGACGCTTGTGGAGACACTTTCTAATGCCTGGTGTGAACAGACGTACTGCTGTCCACTTGTGCTCGGATCAGTCAGGATGCATGTTAATGCCAGGTTTGAAGAGGGCCTTTAAACTGTCCCTTTGTTCTGCTTAGAAATATCCTTCAGTAATTAGTACAAGTATTAGTATTCATTACTATCCTTATCTTACATAATGTTATTTTGCTACGATGTAATCCAGCAATACAAATTGCAAAGGAGGATAATCTGCATAATAACATGATGGAGGTGTATAGAGTTTTTATTTGATCTTTATTTATTTTAAACATAATTAACAGCTTCCAGAGAGTTTTAACATGTAATGTCAACCTGCAGTGCAAACATGGCTTTAATGCTTCTGTGGTCATCATCCTGGTTTTAGACTTGCCTTCAAAAGTGACTTATACTGCTTTTTTTCTAAAACGTGAAATTTTTACATTTCCATAGTTATTGGAGGCATTTTCTTCTTTCGCTGTATGTGTGTGCCCGTGTTTGTCACTACAACTTCAGATACTGGCATTAAATGTATTTATCACAGTTGTGGATCTCAATTGCAAAATCAAAGGATCTCAATTTCAAAAACATGAAAAAGTTTATAAATACTATGTGTGGCTTTTTCAGAAAATATTGTTGATCGAGAATCCAGAGACCTACCTGATCCAGGCCAAAGACAGCAACTTAGCCATAGTGATGAAAAATGCTTCACTTTCCTGGACCAAACCAGACAGACTGCCAGACCCCCCACCCAGCTCAGCCAGTGGAGTGGAGGAGATGTCCCAGAGTGGGAAGACTGAAACCTTGCCAACCCTGAGAAACATTTCCTTCACACTGCCTAAGGTGTTCTTTACCACTGATAAGGATAAATGAGGTGAACTAGATTGGGTTAAAGGTAAATCTATTGTTATCTCCTGAAGGGTAAACTGCTCGGTGTCTGTGGGAACGTGGGGAGTGGAAAGACGTCACTGATTTCCAGCATTTTGGAACAGGTTGGCGTATTTCTTTTCTTCTTGTCCTTTATTATCTTTTATAATCTGACATCATGTTTAATATTTTCATTGGCTGTTAATTTTTTTTAGTTTGTTACACAACTTATTTTGTTACACAACTGTTAGCCTGTGAAAAATGATGCTCCTTATTTGCATTGTGTTACCTCTAAACCAGATTTAACTGAGGCTATATAGCATTCAGCTTTTCTCATGGTTGTCTGCTCATTTTTACATTTCAGATGCATCTTCTGCAGGGCTCCCTCACAGCTGATGGGACATTTGCCTACGTTTCCCAGCAGGCCTGGATATTTCATGGAACAGTTCAAGAAAACATCCTGATGGGGGAACCTTTTGACCAGTCCAAGTATATAACCACTTAATCCACACAGATATGTGTTTATTTGTATAGAGCTCACACTTCCATGCTCTATATGCAAATTAAATATATTAAGATTCACAAGACACTGCATCCAAAATGTTACTTTTTCTGAAGACAGAATCATGATTTTCAAATAGCTCTTGATGTATTTTTCTTTTTCCAAAATTATATTTTCCATTGAAGTTGATTTTACAATTAAATAAATCGAATTAAATACTTGAATCATCTTCAGAATGCCTCTGTTGGATACACTATACGTGTCTGTCCTTTGACATGAAATTCATTGTTTTACTCCACAGATACAACAGAGTTATAGATGTCTGCAGCCTCAGAGCTGACCTGAAAATCCTCCCATATGGTGATCAAACAGAGGTAGGAGCTCTCAGCTGTACTCTCAACTGTTTTTTATGCTTTTTAATGATTTCATACAAGCGTAGTGGAACTTTTATAGTGAAGTCAAAAGTTATATGGATGAGGTTGAATAACAGGCTTCATGTCCTATATCAAACTATCATTAGGGCCCAAGCACGACAGTGCCAGTCCCTGCATTTTTAGGGGCTTTGGATGCTTGAAAATTCACATAATTGCCACATGCCTAGCGCACACGTAGTGCCCCTAAACACACACCAGTTTTGGGATGAAGATAAGGACAATCTGGGTTCTGATCCAGTGAACACTGGTTGATAAATTTCTTGGGGTTTCCACAACTTCACAGAGGACCTGATCATGTTTGCCCTTGGTTTGTGAAGGGCCCAGACAGTCCCTGGCACTCAAAGTTCAAGGAACTTTTCACATTTTGAGGGACTTGGGCTGCTTGAAAATTCACAAAATTTTGTTTTTGAAAATTTTGTTGGCAGATTGGAGAGCGAGGGCTGAATCTGTCGGGGGGGCAGAAGCAGAGGATCAGCCTGGCCAGAGCTGTTTACTCCAATAAGGACATCTTCCTCCTTGACGATCCACTATCTGCTGTCGATGCCCATGTTGGGAAACACATCTTTGAAAAATGTATTAAGAAGGAGCTCCAGGGAAAATCTGTTATACTGATTACACACCAGCTCCAGGTAGACACAGTTTTATTCTTTAGTAGATAGTGAATCCTAAATAGCTTATTATGTAGCATGACATTTCTCAGTCAAATCTGCAAAATACTTGTTGATACTTATTGTACATTTTTTTCTAAGTTTTAACATTAACATTTCTAAAATAATTTTAGATTAGGAGATCTATACCATATTGTGGTGAACCCCATAGTAAAAGTTAATCACACCCCATGAAGTGCTGTCTTATTGCTGCTATTTGTGTTTTCCTTATCATGAATTTTGATCAGTATTGTAAACCACTCATCTGCTAAATGCCATACGATTAGACAGTGTTGGGTAGACCTCTTCCACAGTGCTGGGATGGTTTCACCAACATGGATGTCCTCACTTGTGTCTTTCAGTTTCTCGAGTTTTGTGATGACATTTTGGTTCTGGATGATGGCGAGGTGCTGGAGGCTGGAAACCACCAGGCCCTGATGGAAGCCAATGGACGCTACGCTCAGCTCATCAGCAACTACCAGATGGAGCAGTCTGAAGTAAAAAAAAAAAAAAAAAAAACTGCAGTACAAAACTCAGATAAAATGTAGCTCAGCTATTATGTCTTTCCTTATTGTTTTAGTATGTGTGAGAGTTAGTTAACCCTGATGGTAACTGACTCTGTGAACCAAACCTCCTCACTGGCAGGTTTTCATCAACAAAGCCTGATTTCCTCTTTGTCTCCTCCCTCTTACAGAGCCAGACAAGCTGCTTTATTTCTGCATTATCATTCTGTTTGTATCAAAGCGTATTAATTAGTGGTGGTTTATTGTATGTTAGACTCTAATTCCTGGTTGTGTATCGGTGCAGTCAGTCATTTCTTTGAACAACAGTTTTTGCCCTCAATACTACGCAGCATCAGTTCACCCTCAGCTCAGAATAAAACCTCTACATGTCCTTCTTTTTGTTTTCATAACAGTGTGACTGTGAACACAGACAGCTGTCAGTTTGTTACAGCAATTCCACTAAACTGTTAACACATGCATAACAAACTGCACATGACATTAAAATTGGTCTGAGGTTTAGACACAAAGAATCAATGAATAATTATCTCTATCACTCATGATGTGATTGGTCACACTGTACTAATTCCTACTATTAGAGATTAGGCCTATATATTAATATTTCTGAGCAGGATGGTGGTGTAGCTGTAGAATGGAGTTTGAAAGTGAGCTTTTATTTAAATAGGCAGCATACAATATAGTATGAATGTGTTTTAGAAGCATTTCAATGACTTGAGCATTTCAGTAGCTATATGCCACTGAATGCTGTGAAGACCCATATAGATGTCTAAAATGTAAAATCTACGCTATTTTAACCTTTAAATCACAAAAGAGATTATGATCTTGATCTGACTGAGATTTTAGAGTTATGTCTCCATGTCTTTGATCAATGCTTTTTTCAACTATATTTTTCATCTTCAGTTGCCTGTCCCTGTGTTTTGTCTCTATCAGATTAAAGTTGAGCAAATATATTTAAAATGTGGGCTTAATCCCTAATATACTGTCAGATTCCACCACTTTATCACCCATGACGGAAATGTAAGAAAGATAACTTAATGGACAGTGTTGAATCAAAGTGTTACTGACACGTTTCCCCACTCTGACTTTTTTAAAGCTAAATGTAAATAAAAGTGAACAGTTCACATAAACATGCATTAGTATCTCCACATCAACTAGATTAACATGGAGGCTCTGCCTTTTATTTACCTGTTGCCATAGTGAATCATTGTATTGGAGTCACATGGAGTCAGTTTTACTTGTATAGACCAAAATCACAAATCACATTTTTGCTTTAGGGGGCTTTACAATCTGTACTGTACATGCACACACAACACCCTTTGTCCTTTACACTGAGACCCTCATCATATATGAAATCCCATCACCACCAGCACCAGAAGAAAATAATACTTTTTAACAGGATAAAAAGGAAAAAATGTAAGAAACCTTTGGGAAAGCAACAGAGGAGGGATCTCCCTTCCAGGATGGCCAGACATGCAATACACATAATGAAAGTACAATTTAGACCATCTCATGACAACAATTAATATATAATGTGAACATACTGTGAGCAACACAACCTCCGCTACACTAAATAGAGCCAGCATCACAAACTCCTCTACACTAAATAGAGCCAGAGCAACACAACCTCCTCTACACTAAATAGAGCCAGAGCAACACAACCTCCGCTACACTAAATAGAGCCAGCATCACAACCTCCTCTACACTAAATAGAGCCAGAGCAACACAACCTCCGCTACACTAAATAGAGCCAGCATCACAACCTCCTCTACACTAAATAGAGCCAGAGCAACACAACCTCCTCTACACTAAATAGAGCCAGCATCACAACCTCCTCTACACTAAATAGAGCCAGAGCAACACAACCTCCTCTACACTAAATAGAGCCAGCATCACAACCTCCTCTACACTAAATAGAGCCAGAGCAACACAACCTCCTCTACACTAAATAGAGCCAGCATCACAACCTCCTCTACACTAAATAGAGCCAGCATCACAAACTCCTCTACACTAAATAGAGCCAGCATCACAAACTCCTCTACACTAAATAGAGCCAGAGCAACACAACCTCCTCTACACTAAATAGAGCCAGAGCAACACCCTCAACCTCCTCTACACTAAATAGAGCCAGCATCACAACCTCCTCTACACTAAATAGAGCCAGCATCACAAACTCCTCTACACTAAATAGAGCCAGCATCACAAACTCCTCTACACTAAATAGAGCCAGAGCAACACAACCTCCGCTACATTAAATAGAGCCAGAGCAACACAACCTCCGCTACACTAAATAGAGCCAGAGCAACACAACCTCCGCTACACTAAATAGAGCCAGAGCAACACAACCTCCGCTACACTAAATAGAGCCAGCATCACAACCTCCTCTACACTAAATAGAGCCAGCATCACAAACTCCTCTACACTAAATAGAGCCAGAGCAACACAACCTCCGCTACACTAAATAGAGCCAGCATCACAACCTCCTCTACACTAAATAGAGCCAGAGCATCACAACCTCCTCTACACTAAATAGAGCCAACATCACAAACTCCTCTACACTAAATAGAGCCAGAGCAACACAACCTCCGCTACACTAAATAGAGCCAGCATCACAACCTCCTCTACACTAAATAGAGCCAGAGCAACACAACCTCCTCTACACTAAATAGAGCCAGCATCACAAACTCCTCTACACTAAATAGAGCCAGAGCAACACAACCTCCGCTACACTAAATAGAGCCAGCATCACAACCTCCTCTACACTAAATAGAGCCAGAGCAACACAACCTCCTCTACACTAAATAGAGCCAGAGCAACACAACCTCCTCTCCACCATGGAACCTAGAGAGAGGACCTGATTTATTTTTTAAGTCACAGTTATAGTCAATTGGAGCACAGTTGATGATGACATTTTATGTTCAGGTTCAACCTACTCAGAGTTGATTGAGACTCGGATCAGCTGTTCTGTAACCGAAAACCGAGTTTCCTACCTTAGAATTAGTCAACTCAGTTCAGGGGCTCAGAGTGTGTTAAACCTCTTTCTGAAACTGGGCCCTGCTCACCAGTTCCTTATTGTTTTCTACATGTAAGCTGTAAACCAAATATTGAAAAATGTCACAAATTTATGGGAGGAAGGACCATGTTTTCTGCAAAGGCACAATAATATAATTTTTGAATGAAAGTGAGTTATTTACCACTTGTCCAGTCACAATGTTTTTGCTTATTGTTCACAGACTCAGAATGAGGAGCAGGAAGTGTCACCCCAAGACGCTGCCCAGCTGAAGGATGTCAAGCTAAGTGATAGCACAGACAGCGGACTAGTGAACCCAGGTATGAAAACCAGGAATTAAATATTTGTTAGTGTAGTGATCTAAAAATCGTAGATCATATGGGCTGATAAGATAAGATGAGATGAAACTTTATTAACCCCCGGAGGGAAATTATCTTTCAGTTACATCCTGTCCAAGAAACATAAAAAGACAGTGACACATAGCAGGGGAGGACAGGAATGGGAGGACTGAGAGTCGCCACTCAGGTGGCGTCCCGTTGAATTTGTGATTCATTAGTAGATATCTTAAAATAAATGAAATTAAAGCATTATTATATAGTTTAGTACAAAGACACACCAAGTACAATAGGTTGCTCCACTTTTGCCACTATTCTCTGGAGCAAAGTGTCATTTGAGAAGTGTGGGCTTTTGAAATAGCCAATATATAACATGGAAGAGGTAAAAGGTCGCGCCAGCCGTCCATCGAGGTAACAAAGGGACCGGATGACAAACGGAAGGACCATGTCATTTGTAAAACTTTGCCAAACAATGGCAGATAGGGCTACAATGCTACAATCCTGACTGTAATATACCGCTATTACATTACTTGGGCATGTTTGTGTTTTTATTACAGTGTAGAGATGACTGGGATTTCTTCTGTCATTTTATTTATATTTCCACCCACATCTGTGCTTCCTTTCAGCATTTGACATGTCGGACGAAAAGGATGATGGAACGACAGCTGACCAAAAATGTATCTACACACTACACAACATTTCAACTTCTCTCTCAAGATCTCTACTTTCATCTTCTACGTTTTAAACTATTTCTAGCAACTTTTCTGTTTACAACAAATGAGTGCAACACTAGCAGTGCCTTCCAGGAAAGTGTGCGTTGTTATTCCCATATTTCAACAGTTATCACATCTCACCCCTTTTCTACAGTGGCTTGTTTTATTATCCTAGTACCTGTGTAAATATAACTAGTCATGTGAAGGTGTCAAGACATTTCATTTACAATATTGTGAACATAGCAAGTGATGATGATTTGACCTGTTGTGAGGCTGGTGTGCATTTGCACTTTTTTATATTATTTGTGTCCAGTCAGTCAGGACACAGGCGGATGCAAAGTGCTATGACTCTATAAAATCCTTTTCTTCTTCATAAGCTGCTGGTGGTGATCAGCTGGTCACTCAGGAGTCCACCAAAGAAGGTTCCATCTCCTGGAGAGTCTACCAACAATACTGCAAAGCAGCCGGAGGTCTGATTCAACACACACGCCTGCATTGGCGTGATTCTCTGCAATAATACACAGTTCACACAGGGACAACTGGTTGATGATATTTGATGTGACTGTGCTGCTGCAGGCTACATCGTCACCTTCCTCACCATCCTTAACATCGTCCTGATGATTGGATCTACAGCCTTCAGCAACTGGTGGCTCAGCTTCTGGCTGGGGCAGGGTGATGGGGTGAGAACCTTCTGCACAGATGCTGGTAGAGCTGCTCATGCTCTGAAATTTCAATTTTTCCTCACATAACTTCACTGTCTGGTTTTGTCTGTGCTGGCAGCGATAAAGGTGGTGTGCTTTTAGAGGACAGACAGAACTAAACTGTCTGTGGCTAAAATCATGAAAAGGTTGTGTATGACAACAAGGACAGAGATAAACTCTTTCTACACTGTACCTACAGTCTATGTTTATTTAATTCCCAACTCACACAGCTCAACTTTATTTATATATCCTTATGTGTGGGATTAATTAATTAATATCCCCCCATGATGACCATCTACTAAGAAATAATCCCCATCAAAACTGTTGATAATGGCTCTAGAAGTAAGAAATATATAAATACAAATATAAAAAATATAAATATGGTAGATTGGTGGTTATGGGGGGAGGGATGTCACGTTCCCTCTTGTACTAAACCAGCATGGATGCAAATCAGACATATGACTTTTCTCTGTCTTTGTTGTGTTTATTTTACCCAGCAGTGACTCACGCATATAAATGGATGTTGTCACATCTCTGTTTAAACCTGAGCTGTAACTGTCAGTTATTACTGTGAACCAATGTATTAACTGATCACAGATGTAATAAATGTGTATTATTTCCATATATCTGCACTGTGTGGTGACAATATTCACAATATCATGAAAGCATATTCTTGTAGATAGTAAATATGTTGATAAATTATCTCTTTGGCTCTGGTCTCCACTAACATCATATATTTTCTGTTTTTTTTTTTCTCCTCAGTCATCCAATAAGACAAACCTGGGCGATATCTCACAAAATCCACGCTTGCACTTCTACCAAATGATTTATGGCATGATGTTGGTTGTCATGGTGATACTTACTGTCATCAAATGCTTCTCTTACACTTGGGTCACCTTGAATGCCTCCTGCAAACTCCACGACACCATGTTCAAGAAGGTACTGTTGAATGGCTGAGCCACAGCCATCTATGTATATATCATCAAACATTGATAACCATGATAATAAGTAAATTGAACATATGATCATTTCAAAGATTTATTAGAAAATTCTAACCATAAAATAATGTGTTTGGTGTTTATAAAGGACAGCTTCTTTCGGACCTGGTACAATCGAGCCACTGATGAGTTTTTTGTTTTCCTTTCTCAGATTTTCTCCAGTCCCATGAGTTTCTTTGACACAACTTCAACAGGCCGCATTCTCAACCGCTTCTCCAAAGATCAAGAGGAGGTGGACACTGTGCTTCCCCTCCACATGGACCCTTTCTTACAGTATAGCCTGATGGTCACCTTCACCATTATCATTATCTCAGCTGTCTTCCCCCTCATACTGGTAGCTGTGGGTGTTATGGGAGCTTTGTTCATCCTCATTCTCTTGTGAGTTGCTATCATTTAAGTCTAACCATGAATACATAGATTTCTTTGGGGACTGCTGGAAAGAAGCATCATAGCAAATTAATAATCTGGTATCTCATGATTACACGTGTAGTGAATTTAGCAACATTAATGTATTTGCAAGATTTTGATTTTCATTGACATTGTTGCTCATCTTAAAAGCAGGTACATGAATAAACAGTGAAGAGTTGTTAAAGGTTTACTGAATATCAGCTGTGATTCTTCTGCAGTATCTTCCAGAGGAGCATCCGTCAGATGAAGAGGATGGAGAACATCAGTCGCTCTCCCTGCATCTCTCTCACCATCTCTGCCCTGCAGGGCATCAGCACCATCCATGCCTACAACATTAGAGACAGTCACATAAAACTGTAAGATACCAGATACTATGAAATACTTAATATTTTATACTTTTTGTTTTACTGACTTTTCAGGCTCACTGAGAATGTATACCCAGTTTCAAAGGTGCAGTTGATAACAATGATAACATTCAGCCACTAGATGTCGTAGTCACCCTCTCCTGTTTCAGGGCATTCCCTTTATATTTGCCTGTTGGATGCACAACAGATTATTGATCGTTGGGGTAAGGCAATACAGTATGAACATAAATCTGGCATGTCCTTTATTATGTTGTAGGTTCAAGTCACTAAATGACATCAACTCCAACCACTATCTACTGTTTCACTCTGGGTCACGTTTGCTCGCCTTCTGGATGGACTTCATGGCTTCGATCATGACCTTGTTGGTGTCTCTCTTCGTAGTGCTCAGCAGTAATGACTTCATTAGTCCAGCTTTGAAAGGCTTGGCTATGTCCTACACCATACAGGTAAATTTGGACAGCAAATTAATGAACATTTGGTTTATTTTTGTAAACAACAGCAGCATGTGTTTATAGACTCTGTTTATATGTTGTGTAGTTGACAGTCATGCTTCAGTATGTGATGAGACAGTCGACGGAGGTGGAGGCAAGATTTAACTCAGTGGAGCGGCTACAGGAATACATCACGGTCAGACTCTAGACTTCTCTGCCTCAGAAAAATAATGACTGTTTATACACAGGTTTACCTGGCTACCATCACCAGTCCATCCACCTGTCCTGGTCTTCCTGAAACTACACATTAAACTACTCAAGACGAGCACCTGCTAAAACTATTTGTGCTTCTGTGATGCAGTTAATTATAATCTGACATACCTCCTATTCCCTCCTTCAAAGTAGTTGTTATTTATTGTGCACAGAGTTGTACGTCAGAGGCCCCAAGACACATAAAGGAGGCTCAAGTCCCAGAGGACTGGCCAAAGAGCGGAGCCATCACCTTCCAGGACTATAAGATGAGATACAGAGAGAATACACCCATTGTCCTGAACGGACTCAATTTCTTCATTCGAGCTGGAGAGAAGCTGGGCATTGTGGGAAGGACAGGCTCTGGTAAGACCCTGTTTTTTTATCATGAGTTTGGCATAAATGGGCAATTCAAGAACAGATTTAAACATATTGAAATGATTCATTGATTGAAGAAACTATTACTAATTTTAAGAGTTGAATTTTGAAGAGTACTAAATACACAATTGTTCTTGTCAGAATGTCATATTACACAATGAATGTACTGTACATGCAATAAATCAGTAATCAGTAAATCACCAAACCTGTAGGACCCATTCAAATGATCTATAGCTCATGATCTACAGTGCATGGCGCAGGTGCATTTAGGGTGTGTCTAACTCCATTTTTGTTAGTTAAACGGTGCACAATCTGGGTGCAAAGTAAGGAGCAAAGGGGTTGTATTTAGTCTCTTAATTATGTTTTGGGCGTTACATTAAACCAGTCACCGTGTCATCTCCCTTTAAAGGCCAGGTGTTCCTGGCACATTGGCGCATTGTGGAAGATTCAGCAAATTGAGAAGGGAGTGGTTTTCTGCAGAGGAAGCAGATCTGCTCATGCGTGAAGTAAAAGTGCATGAGCAGATGTATGTGGTTCTTTGTCGGTGGAACATCCACCATCTCCCAAAGCTCTGTCCCATCTACAACTCCATTTGACTGTATATGAACAAATGCATTGATAACCTATTTAATGGCTGTGGCATTCTGTCCAAATGAGCTTTTGTGCCCCACCCAAAATCCATTATATCATAATTAGCATTAAATCTGACAATCATGTATTGTATTTTATGCTACATTATTGTTGTCCTCCCGCAACATATGATGAGCTTATAAAATTTGTTTTTTTTTTCCTTTATCAAAAGTCATTTTATTGGTTTTGTTGTTTATAGTTTATTTGTATGTTTGTTTTGAGTTGCTGTTAACTATACTGCGAAGTTAAATTACATTTTTTTGTGTGTGTGCACAAACTAGCATTTTGAGATCACAAGATTTCACATAGGACCCCCCTAAAAACTAAAACTGGCCCTGTTGGCTGGTGTGTTGTAAAGTTAGAGGAGTTGCAGCACAAGTTGCACCTGTCAAGTGAAGAGGAGAAGCATGTTGCAGTGGACAAAATGCAGTATGTTAGTGTATTTTGTGAAGCCATGACTGCAGGGTGCTGAGGGGAAACACTACCTCTGTAAACCATCAGAGTTGCTATTCTTAGGTACTCTGTGCTCTCTGTCTGTAGGGAAGTCCTCTCTTGGTGTGGCTCTGTTCAGGCTGGTGGAGCCAGCAGCAGGAACCATCCTGATAGATGGCGTGGACATTATGGACATTGGTCTGCAGGATCTGCGCAGCAAATTGTCTATCATCCCCCAAGATCCTGTGCTATTTATTGGGACAGTCAGGTAACCAAAACTAACCCCTAACTCCACAGAACTTTATGTTTACACACAAGCACCCGCTGTTTTCATGTTCGGCTCGCAAAATCTGATAATACATGTGACTGCCTACAGATACAACCTCGACCCTTTTGGCAACTACAGTGATGAGGCGATCTGGATAGCGCTGGAGAAGACCTACATGAAGGACTCAGTATGTTTGCATAACAACCAGATCAGTCAACTCAGCAAGCATACATCCTTTTTCTTGGTCTACTAGTTTTCATGCATACTTTTCCTCAAACTTTTGTCACCTCACTTTGCAGTCACCCTGTGTTACACATTAATGCATCAGTAATAATCATATACAGTTTAAGTAATATTTCACTGTTTTAGTTAGTTGTGGTGGTGCTAGTTTAACTATTTTACATACTGTTAGCTTGTTAAATGTAGAACAATGCATCTATTTTATAAACTCATATGTTAGGAGGAGGACAAGTATAATGTAGAATAAAATAAAGTAAAGTAATGAGTACATTACCAGTATCATTAAACATACTGAGCTTCATTCTATCACTGAAGTCTTGGAGTAATGGATCTTCTCATCTATTTCCCAAAATGGGCCGTTTCATCGCTGTCAGTCTAGGTTACCCCTAGAAGTGGTAATAGCAGTAGTAAAAGTAGTGCTATGAGTACTGATTTGTTTCCACAGATCTCCAGACTTGAGGGGAAACTACAGGCACCGGTGCTGGAGAATGGAGAGAACTTCTCTGTAGGAGAAAGACAACTGATGTGTATGGCTCGAGCACTACTCCGCAACTCCAAGGTTTGTTCTTGTATCGCCTCCTCTGATTCCTTTTTAACACCTTAAAATTTTACTGCTTCTGAGCAGCCACTAGATTACGACTACTACTACTGCCACATAGTTATATAACTGTGTGTGATATTCATATTATTCACATTTGCATCAATTAACCCACCATGACCAATATCTTTGGCTAGTAAATTTACTAATTTATCATGTCATCACTATTCTCAATGCTCTTGATCTGTTGTATATGTCAGTCAGTGCAGCATTCAAAGCCAATCTCTTTATCTAGAAACTGTCCCTCTTGTTGTCCACTAGATCATTGTTTTGGATGAGGCAACAGCATCCATCGATGCAGAGACAGACGCCTTGATCCAGAACACCATCCACGAAGCCTTCCAGGGCTGCACCATGCTCACCATCGCCCATCGTATCAACACTGTGATGAACGCAGATCGTATTCTGGTCATGGACAACGGAGAGGTGACAAACATAAGCACACAAAGATAAAGTTTGTGTGATCCTAAACCGAGACTTACAGTAAGTGTTCTGTCCGACAGGTGGCAGAGTTGGATCATCCAGACGTGCTGAAGCAAAGACCAGACTCTCTGTTCGCCTCACTCCTCTCTGCTGCAAACACTGTGAACACCTGAACCACAGAGGCCCTGTGACACCACTACACCCACACTACCAAATAACTGTAACATTATAATAGATATTCATTTATACAACCATATCTTAATCATTGCTCTCATAATGTAATCTAGACCGGTGTGCCTGTAACAGGTGTAACTGAGCAGCAGAGATGGAGTTTTAACATTCATGTAGAAAAAGGCAACCATTTTGTTTTTTCACCTTTCAAACTATGTAAATAGTGATGTCTTTGTCTTCCCTGTGTGCTGAAACAAATACATGAACAATGTCATTTCATAGGATTTTTTAGAGTGGATATGAATGTATTTTTAAAACATTATTTCTAGGTTTTCTATGGCTTTGTTTGCTTCCACTCTGCAAAACTTCTCTGCGTGTGAAGTTTCGATCTGCTGGGTGGTGTCTAGAAGGTCCCCAAGTTGCAAAACTCTTGTGAGACGGTTAAGGTTAGGTATTGAGCTGGACTGGTTATTGTTAGGATAGGTTGTTGAATAGCAAGTCTCGCAGAGTTTTTGCACATTTTCGCAACTTGGGGGCTACCGTTCTAGAAATGACTGTGCTGGGTGATTAATGCACGAGCCTCCATATGCAATGCTATGTTGGCTCTGAACGTCGAAACACAACATATCAGAAACGGTTCACAAAATACACCATTTCGTGAAATTCAAAACGATAAAGGTAGGTATTTATTGGACAATAATTCCTCATTGCTGATTGGATGCACTGCTTTGCAGTGTTTTCAGTGCTTCATACTGTATATATCTATTTAAACTCCAGATTAAAGGTGTTCAAAGGCTGGTGGCAGGAGCGGGACGAGCAACAGGTGTCGCTTGTTCTTTCACTTCCCGGCTGACAAAAAGACCAAGTGTTGTTAAATAAAACACGTAAGGTAAGATAATGTTACGTTTGTTTGTGGTCATAGCTAAGTTAGCTAGCTAGCTAGTACTGGTGATATACTGTATGTGTAGTACGAGAGCTGTAGTTCACTGAACGGTCTCATACGAAACTAAATGATACTACGTCAAACCTGCGACAGTTTGAGATTTTCTTGATTCACAAAATGATCTTTTAAATTGACAAACATAATTTGTTTAATTCCTGCCACTATTCAAACGGTATCAAAACATTATTTGTCTCTCACCGTTGACTAACGTACATATTTTTACTGAAAAATGCCTTTGCCCCTGGAGAATAGATTACTCCATGGATGATGTGTTTTTGTAGCCAACCAAGAAGTTAGCATAGCCCTTGATCTCTTGACCAAAACCCAGTGGGATTTTTCCATTGGCTTTTGGATTATTACAGAAAATAAACTCTGTGGCAAACACATACTTCTATTTACACAATTTGTTCGGCAAGATGAACTATACAAATGAACACCACTTTAATGATTTTTGACATTTAAATGCAGTATAAAGCTAACATGAAGGCTGTAAACGAACTACACCATGGCTGCATGAGCGAGAGTATAACTGAGGCCATGAAGGCAGACAAAGTGGCATGATAATGTTTAGTAGTCTCATTTAGCCACTTGTGTGCAGCCACCTTTTTTAAGACAGACAAAGGCTTCTAATTGGTGAGTGAGGTGTTTATTGATGGATTTTATTTTGTAGAGCAAAATGTTAAAATCTCTTAACTTAATCACAGACCTTATTTCAGGCATCTAACAAAAAACCCATTTTTAAAAAACACTGGCTTCCAGATGAAGGAACCAGGTTTGCTAAAATGCTAACTAATTTCTGGGTTTAGGACTCATTTCTGTAGCATATAGGGGACCTCAAGAGTCACACAAAATTATTTATTGTACAATTGCTTATTAATCAGTTAAACTACGGCCTCAAGATTGACTGATAATGCAAGACCCATTTCAATTGATTCAGTTTTATCTGGTGATATTCAAACAAATTTGCAAATTTGGGTCTTTTGGGGCCCCTGCAGATCAGGGCCCTGGGGCAATTGTCCACTTTACACATTTGGTAACTCAGCCTATTATACAAGCCTAACCAGTATATTTTAGCAAAAAAATCCAAGTAATGTAATTTTCCTGCTCTGGTGTGTATATTTTGAATGTCTTAATATAAATAGTGTATAAATTTCCTTGCTGTATATGGAAAAGAGAGAAAAGGGGGAAATTATGCAGATATTTACAATCAAATATCAATAAAGGCCAACAGGAAAGTTTCATATGTCTATAAAACTGACATAGCTCAGGAACAGTTCCAGTAACCAGTCACAGTTACTACTGTCAGGATAGAGTGAAAGTTAATTATACTTTTGCTCCAAGTTACCAACTGCAGCTTTAGCATGGTTCCTTACATGATTCACTTTTTCTGCATGTACTGCACTTTCATACCTTACTTGTAGAACAACCAAACAAAGTTAAGTGTTCTGTTAACATTCTAATACCACTGTCAACAAGGGATGCACCGATGCCAATACTGGATCAGATATACGATCGATATATTTATATATGTGTTTCAATACTGACTGAAATAGCAATCAATAATCAATCTGTTCAATTCAGCTCCCTGGTTATATGCTACAGTATGTACATTATAGACTTGAATTGTAATTCCTTTTAATTTTGTAGATTTTTTTAAAGTATTTTTTTAAATAAATGTTTTACAAACAATAATTTTGTTTTACAAAGTTAGGAGTAGTGATATTTAAGTCAAGCCTGATGTTGCCTTATGCATAAATGAATGATCCCAGTCACTTCCACATACATGTGCTTACATACAGCTTATTAATTAAAAACTGGTATCAGATTGGTACTTGGTATCGGCCGATACCCAAAGCCCAGGTATAGCTGTTGTTATCGGGACTGAAAAAGCTTCATCGGTGCATCCCTAATGTGAACAGTGTGGGAATTGAAATAGTGACAATGAAAACATCTCAATTGTTTACCACCCAGCATGATTGTGTCTGAAGTATCCAGACTGACATCATTAAAATGTTGTTTCACTGAGATTTTGATTCTAAATGTGTTTATCTCTGTGTGATTATCTCCAGATAATACTCACGTGTTCATCATGCTGTCATGTGCTGCTATTCTTGTAGCAGCGTTCTCCTTCATCATGGTCATCGCCTGCCACCCTCTTCATCCCAGCAGATCACAGGTACACAACTTTGAAACATATTGCAGCATCTTACAATGGCAATACTTCTTTTTATATCCCAATAATCCTAATATAACTCAAATACCCAGGCTTTATTGTGGCAAGACGTGGTGACTAAGAGCTGAATGAAGGACACAAAACAGAAAGAATCAAAGTGGAAAATTGATGGAAAAATTGACATCCAGTTAATGACCACAAGGAGTACTCCTCTTAATCACATGCAGGTGGCAGTGGATTAAATGGAGCCCACAAACTGAGGAAACTCTTGCGAGATCTTTAAGGTTAGGCATTTCACTTGAATGATAAAGGCAAGGATAGGTTGTCAGGCAGGTGTTTTTTGCAGATCTCAAATCAGATTTTGCAGTTTACGGGCTACCTTCCAGACACGACCCAGGCCAGCCCTTGAGGTAGGAAAAAGAGAAAAGCTTTCTGGGGCCCAGCCACTACGGGGTACGGAGGACCACAAGAGTCACGGAAATTGTTATAAAGCATTTAATTGTTTTAATAACTAATTGTACAATGAAAATAGCGAATAATGAATTTGCTAACAAATGTATTTATTATTGTGTGAATATACTGAATAAATTACAATGTAATTCATTATTTGAGATTTTAATAGTCAATAAAAATAATTTAAAAAATAATTTACAAATGAAATATTATTACATCAATAAATAGTTAAAATTTAAAGTGATTTACAAAAACAAAATAAAACGGTCAATAAGTACATCGTAAAAATACATTAATATAATTCATAAATAAAAAATTCGATTCACAAATTGAATTAAGAATGCAGGTTTTAATCTGGCATTTAAAAGGACAATTTCTTTTCCCATTTGCATTTGCATTTCCCTGCTGCTTTTGTAAAAAGTATTAGCTAATGGATTTGATGAGTCATTTAGCTTCTAGTGACACTTTGGGTCCCTGAGATGGTAAAACCGAGCCCCCAGGAACTGTGTCATTCATTGATCCCAACTTTTATAGAGGCCATGACACAATACCACTGGGCCCAGAAAGACCGTTTCTCATAGACTTACATTAGGAAAGAGACATCTGTAACTCAATGGATTATTATTATTATTATTATTTTAGGTAAATAAACTCCCCTGTACAAACACCCTAATAGCCCTTGTTCAAATCATGAGGACTTGAAAGTTGTAAAATGCACTAATAGCTGAATCCAGAGTTATTTCCCTTCCTCCATGAATGAGACTCAGACCATGAGGACAGTGTGAAGTTGGGACCCCATAACCAAGTCATGTAATTGAACGGACGTTACTGCACATGTCCAGTGGGCCCATGGGTGCCGAAGATTGATGGAAGATCCGGGTACTTTTCCAGACAGAAGTCGAGCCATTTTGGCTTCACGCACCACTGAGCAATTTCATATAAGGCTTTGCGTCCAACGCTGTATCCAGTTCTCTTAACACATCCATTGGTAAAATGAGGAAAAGAATGCAACTTAGCCACATGGGATGTAACAAGCTCTTTGACTGACTGTCACCTGGCATGTCATATTCAGACTCACGGAAGTGGGAAAGAGAAGACTGGATTCAGATCTCCCTCGGAATCCCACACAGGGAGATAACAAGATGTTTTGGTGTGTCTTTGAAAACTCTCCATCACAGTATTTCACTGTGGTCATGCCATCTAAAGTCTACTTCAGAGAGCCGCAGTCATGAGCTCTCATGATCTCAACACATCGCTTTGTAATTTGTAAAAAATTAATTTGTTATATCATCATCTGCTCAAATTATAGTAACTGGACAATTATTTATTGATATGCTGCACATATTTTAGCTTTACTTTTCTATTATGTATATACCATTTTATTTTATTTGTATTAATACTGTTTTAAATCTATGCTTCTTGTTTATTGCACTATCCACTTGCTGCTGTAACGTGAATTTCTCCACTGTGGGACTAATAAAGGAATATCTTATCTTAAGGTAAAGCATGTAGCCACAGTCAGTCCCTGATGGTGCATTCAGGTGCACCACATAAACTCTGAAAACTTGAATAGCCTCAAACATTGTTTAAAACAGGAAACTTTCTTCTTTTTCATGTACTGGAATACAGATGTTTGCCATTATGTTGTTGTTATTGTCAATACTGCATTTTTAATGATTACATTCTAAAATCACAACATTATGGGAAAATCCAAGATTCATTCAACACTTATTTCTTAAATCTTGAGTTTTCTCATAATAATAATATTGGAATACTACCTATTATAATAATAATTAAAGCTGCAAGCAGCGATGAAAGGTCCCTCGAACTTTCCCGCACGCCGGCGGTACTGGCAGGACGCCGGTCAACACACCTGTACATTTCAGTGATAATCGGGCACTGCACACATAAGGTAGATGTTATGTCATGCGTGGATTGAAAGGCACAGGAAACATTGTTTTGCAATTTTTTCACCATTTCCTGTGTCCACTATTTTGCACTAGAGAACAGTAAACATGCATTATGTTTTTAATTATCAAGTTTAGATCACACAATGTAAATCTCATGTGACTTGAATGATGTTTGTCAGGTAACGCTGATTTCCTGTCGCCAGTAGGTGGTGCTATGACTACGAGTCAATATTGCCATGTAACTGTCCACTGTGTTTTTGCCGCCATGCGATGGACACATTTTGTTAAAGAAGGAAGCTTTGAGCAATTTTTCATCACAAAGGTCTTAAGATGCTACTGACCAAATTTGATGTTGATGGGGTTAAATCTGTAGGAGGAGTCCATTAAAGTCCAGTGCCTGGAAATGATAAAAAAAAACAACAACAAAAAAAAAACAGCCCAATAATTACGCATTCAGTGCTACATAACTCACTTCGTGTTGGGTTCTGGTTCCCACTGACTTTTTTGTTTTTTTTTCTGCACGGTGGTGCAGTGGTTAGCACTCTCGCCTCACAGCAAGAGGGTCGCAGGTTCGAATCCGGCTGCTCTTCTGTGTGGAGTTTGCATGTTCTCCCCGTGTAAGCGTGGGTTTTCTCCGGGTACTCCGGCTTCCTCCCACAGTCCAAAGACATGCTGTTTAGGTTAATTGATGACTCCAAATTACCCATAGGTGTGGATGTGAGCGTGAATGGTTGTCTGTCTATATGTTGTCTGTCTCTATGTGCCCTGCGATGGACTGGCGACCTGTCCAGGGTGAACCACGCCTTTGCCCAGTGCCAGCTGGGATCGACTCCAGCCCCCCCGCGACCCCTAACGGGATAAGCGGTTGACGATGGATAGATGGATGACTTTTTTGTGTATCTCCACGTTACATCTGCCTGCCAAATTTCATTCATGTAGGTGAAACCAGAGGGACAGGATCAATCATTAAAGTCTGTAGGGGGTATAACAAGCCATTTTTGAAAGCCCAAACCTGAGAACCTTAAAATATCAAATTTTTCACCACTTCTGATAAGCGTGCAGTTTCATCAGTTTTTGAGCATGTTTTGGCTCACAAAAAGGCAATTCGTTTTGGAGAAAAATAATAATTCCTTCAGTTTCAATAAGGTCCTGATCGCCCAACGTTGTCAGTGCTCGAGCCCTAATTCAACAGAGACAGCTGTGAGCACAAACGATGGCCATGTTTGCCTGAAGTGACGGACTGTCAGATTGCAGACTTGGTGACTTTCTCACTCTTGTTAGTTTCTCAACATTGCCAACCCTGCTTTTAAAGTATTGTCTTATTATGGTATGGTATTGTATTGTATGAATCAGTGTCTAAAGTGAATTAATGATGATGAAAATAACATATTTGAGATTAACAATATTGTGACATTGTTTGTGTAATGTAACTGTCCAGCCTGCAGAACTGGATTTGTGTCGGGATGTACATAAGAACTGACAGCATGTTCTCCTCTTGACTCGAGTCTGGAATGAAAAAAGTCTTATTTATTTTATCAATTTATTCAATTAGATTTTTTAGTACAATAACAAGCAAAAGGTGGCTTTATAACAGTATAATAGATATAGAAATCTGCATTTTTGGAGAAACACACAAAAGCTCCTAAATCAGAGCCTACATGTCCCAGAGGAAGTTGTCTCCAATCAGAAGTTAATGATATTTTGCATAGAGGTGTTTAATAACCAGCATTGTCTTCAATTTCTCATTTATAGCAAATCAAATTTCATGAACAGTGATTCAGAATTAAGCAAGATCGTCGACTTTGTAGAGAAGTCTGTATCTCAATACACTGTTTTTTTTTACTAGCTGATCTAATCCGCTAACTCAAGCACAAACAACAAACATATATTTATTATTTTCATGATTTTCTGCCTCTACAACACATGCAAACATACATACATTCTCACACTCCTGTACCCTCACACTATCCTCACATTACTTGGGTGTGTGTGTGTGTGTGTGTGTGTGTGTGTGTGTGTGTGTGTGTGTGTGTGTGTGTGTGTAGGCCTATGAGCTTGTGTATACAGTATAATGTATACTATGTACTGTATGTGTATGCATCCACATACTGTATGTGTGGGCATGTCTGTGAAACCAGTATTTGTACAGGTGTGTGTCCCAAATGTCTTTAGTTCTTACTCTTAACAGGTGTCTTTTCGTAAACACACAGTATTTTGTCTGTATATTTAGAGCTTTGAGTTTTATGTTTACTGTCAATGTTGACTGTAAGAGTAGAAGGTTGAATCTGAGTCTGCTCAAAATGTGGAAGGATGATAGTGGCAAGACATCAAGCATGACTACCAGAGGGAACTGTGTTGTTCAATAGAGATTTAGCAAAAAATATATTTATCCTGGCGTTAGGTCATATTGAAATTTCCCTACTGACAAAATTACTGTACGAAAAAAAAGACTATACAATATTATCATCACATATTATCAAGAGCGACGCACGTATACAAGTCATGGTTTTCGGTTTGGTTTGGTACATTTATGGTACAGCCAGGAGGCCAATTTTCAACTTTGATTTGAACATGCTTTGTATTTACTTGGCAAAATTAGTCAACAACTGTTTGTCTTCACAACAGTAGGATAACATGAGGAACAAAACACTTCTTCACTGTCAAATTGTAATGGTGTGGTTTAGTATTCCAGCAAACTTTAACTACCCTTGCACTGTGGGTGAACTGGTATCATCTGAGAGGGGACACTTTATTTGCTGATAATGAGGGAGGGGGCTGATTTCTAGTACTTACACAATGTGATTTAATATAAAATGATTACGTAAGATTAATCTCAATAGTGTCGTGACACCCCCCCCCCCCCCCCCCCCCCCCCCATTGAACTGAGGTGCGAGGGGTGGAGAAGTCTCTTTCAGTCTGTATTTGGAACTGGAAGACACAGGTAGGATGACGGAGAATTCTCTAAAATAAAATATATGCCACTGTTAATATACAACACCGAGACTATGTTCTGGAGATAGTTGTAATGTATAAAGCGAGCGCCTGTATTGCATAGCGTTTTAAAGTTAGCGCTGAGTTAGTGTAACGTTGTTCTCCACTATGTTGCTGTGATGCGCTACCGTTGGCTCGCGCCTTGTGGCCCACGGCATTATGGGAAATGTAGTCTCCTAATGGAATTTGCGTGAAACTAATGTTACATGTGTTATTCTGATTCTAATGTGTGTGTGCCTAAGGGAAGTCACTGTGTTTATCCTGCAATTGAAATTATATGTCAGGCAGAGCATATTTATTTTATTTTGCATTTATTTTACATTGTTATCATATGTTTCCCTCAGCAGTCTGAGGAAATATTGTGAATTGATGCAGTCCCTGTCATATGCTATATCACTGCAGGTATGAATGTTGAAAACTACGATCCTTTCTGTGAATAGATCTTTCAGTCTGTATTTGGAACTGGAAGAGACAGCATTAAAGGAGCGTTCCGAAGAAGGCCGTGGTGTCGTGGTCGTGATTCTTTTTTTGTGGTATGTCCTGAGTCCGCTACAAAATCTTATGGCTGAATTTCTTAGATAAAAGAAAAGTGCCACTTTTATTTAAAAAGAATTGATAAATAAAACATTATAGGCTCAGGCCATCAACAAAAAGTGCAGCATCCGGTCAACCAGCATTAGACTTTGTTTAAACAACAGTAACATATACTAGACCTGCACCATATACTTTCTTCTTTTTCATGTACTGGAATACAGATGTTTGCCATTATGTTGTTGTTATTGTCAATACTGCATTTTTAATGATTACATTCTAAAATCACAACATTATGGGAAAATCCAAGATTCATTCAACACTTATCTCTTAAATCTTGAGTTTTCTCATAATAATAATATTGGAATACTACCTATTATAATAATAATTAAAGCTGCAAGCAGCGATGAAAGGTCCCTCGAACTTTCCCGCACGCCGGCGGTACTGGCAGGACGCCGGTCAACACACCTGTACATTTCAGTGATAATCGGGCACTGCACACATAAGGTAGATGTTCTGTCATGCGTGGATTGAAAGGCACAGGAAACATTGTTTTGCAATTTTTTCACCATTTCCTGTGTCCACTATTTTGCGCTAGAGAACAGTAAACATGCATTATGTTTTTAATTATCAAGTTTAGATCACACAATGTAAATCTCATGTGACTTGAATGATGTTTGTCAGGTAACGCTGATTTCCTGTCGCCAGTAGGTGGTGCTATGACTACGAGTCAATATTGCCATGTAACTGTCCACTGTGTTTTTGCCGCCATGCGATGGACACATTTTGTTAAAGAAGGAAGCTTTGAGCAATTTTTCATCACAAAGGTCTTAAGATGCTACTGACCAAATTTGATGTTGATGGGGTTAAATCTGTAGGAGGAGTCCATTAAAGTCCAGTGCCTGGAAATGATAAAAAAAAACAACAACAAAAAAAAAAACAGCCCAATAATTACGCATTCAGTGCTACATAACTCACTTCGTGTTGGGTTCTGGTTCCCACTGACTTTTTTGTTTTTTTTCTGCACGGTGGTGCAGTGGTTAGCACTCTCGCCTCACAGCAAGAGGGTCGCAGGTTCGAATCCGGCTGCTCTTCTGTGTGGAGTTTGCATGTTCTCCCCGTGTAAGCGTGGGTTTTCTCCGGGTACTCCGGCTTCCTCCCACAGTCCAAAGACATGCTGTTTAGGTTAATTGATGACTCCAAATTACCCATAGGTGTGGATGTGAGCGTGAATGGTTGTCTGTCTATATGTTGTCTGTCTCTATGTGCCCTGCGATGGACTGGCGACCTGTCCAGGGTGAACCACGCCTTTGCCCAGTGCCAGCTGGGATCGACTCTAGCCCCCCCGCGACCCCTAACGGGATAAGCGGTTGACGATGGATGGATGGATGACTTTTTTGTGTATCTCCACGTTACATCTGCCTGCCAAATTTCATTCATGTAGGTGAAACCAGAGGGACAGGATCAATCATTAAAGTCTGTAGGGGGTATAACAAGCCATTTTTGAAAGCCCAAACCTGAGAACCTTAAAATATCAAATTTTTCACCACTTCTGATAAGCGTGCAGTTTCATCAGTTTTTGAGCATGTTTTGGCTCACAAAAAGGCAATTCGTTTTGGAGAAAAATAATAATTCCTTCAGTTTCAATAAGGTCCTGATCGCCCAACGTTGTCAGTGCTCGAGCCCTAATTCAACAGAGACAGCTGTGAGCACAAACGATGGCCATGTTTGCCTGAAGTGACGGACTGTCAGATTGCAGACTTGGTGACTTTCTCACTCTTGTTAGTTTCTCAACATTGCCAACCCTGCTTTTAAAGTATTGTCTTATTATGGTATGGTATTGTATTGTATGAATCAGTGTCTAAAGTGAATTAATGATGATGAAAATAACATATTTGAGATTAACAATATTGTGACATTGTTTGTGTAATGTAACTGTCCAGCCTGCAGAACTGGATTTGTGTCGGGATGTACATAAGAACTGACAGCATGTTCTCCTCTTGACTCGAGTCTGGAATGAAAAAAGTCTTATTTATTTTATCAATTTATTCAATTAGATTTTTTAGTACAATAACAAGCAAAAGGTGGCTTTATAACAGTATAATAGATATAGAAATCTGCATTTTTGGAGAAACACACAAAAGCTCCTAAATCAGAGCCTGCATGTCCCAGAGGAAGTTGTCTCCAATCAGAAGTTAATGATATTTTGCATAGAGGTGTTTAATAACCAGCATTGTCTTCAATTTCTCATTTATAGCAAATCAAATTTCATGAACAGTGATTCAGAATTAAGCAAGATCGTCGACTTTGTAGAGAAGTCTGTATCTCAATACACTGTTTTTTTTTTACTAGCTGATCTAATCCGCTAACTCAAGCACAAACAACAAACATATATTTATTATTTTCATGATTTTCTGCCTCTACAACACATGCAAACATACATACATTCTCACACTCCTGTACCCTCACACTATCCTCACATTACGCCGGGGTGTGTGTGTGTGTGTGTGTGTGTGTGTGTGTGTGTGTGTGTGTGTGTGTGTGTGTAGGCCTATGAGCTTGTGTATACAGTATAATGTATACTATGTACTGTATGTGTATGCATCCACATACTGTATGTGTGGGCATGTCTGTGAAACCAGTATTTGTACAGGTGTGTGTCCCAAATGTCTTTAGTTCTTACTCTTAACAGGTGTCTTTTCGTAAACACACAGTATTTTGTCTGTATATTTAGAGCTTTGAGTTTTATGTTTACTGTCAATGTTGACTGTAAGAGTAGAAGGTTGAATCTGAGTCTGCTCAAAATGTGGAAGGATGGTAGTGGCAAGACATCAAGCATGACTACCAGAGGGAACTGTGTTGTTCAATAGAGATTTAGCAAAAAATATATTTATCCTGGCGTTAGGTCATATTGAAATTTCCCTACTGACAAAATTACTGTACGAAAAAAAGACTATACAATATTATCATCACATATTATCAAGAGCGACGCACGTATACAAGTCATGGTTTTCGGTTTGGTTTGGTACATTTATGGTACAGCCAGGAGGCCAATTTTCAACTTTGATTTGAACATGCTTTGTATTTACTTGGCAAAATTAGTCAACAACTGTTTGTCTTCACAACAGTAGGATAACATGAGGAACAAAACACTTCTTCACTGTCAAATTGTAATGGTGTGGTTTAGTATTCCAGCAAACTTTAACTACCCTTGCACTGTGGGTGAACTGGTATCATCTGAGAGGGGACACTTTATTTGCTGATAATGAGGGGGGACTGATTTCTAGTACTTACACAATGTGATTTAATATAAAATGATTACGTAAGATTAATCTCAATAGTGTCGTGATTCCCCCCCCCCCCCCCATTGAACTGAGGTGCGAGGGGTGGAGAAGTCTCTTTCAGTCTGTATTTGGAACTGGAAGACACAGGTAGGATGACGGAGAATTCTCTAAAATAAAATATATGCCACTGTTAATATACAACACCGAGACTATGTTCTGGAGATAGTTGTAATGTATAAAGCGAGCGCCTGTATTGCATAGCGTTTTAAAGTTAGCGCTGAGTTAGTGTAACGTTGTTCTCCACTATGTTGCTGTGATGCGCTACCGTTGGCTCGCGCCTTGTGGCCCACGGCATTATGGGAAATGTAGTCTCCTAATGGAATTTGCGTGAAACTAATGTTACATGTGTTATTCTGATTCTAATGTGTGTGTGCCTAAGGGAAGTCACTGTGTTTATCCTGCAATTGAAATTATATGTCAGGCAGAGCATATTTATTTTATTTTGCATTTATTTTACATTGTTATCATATGTTTCCCTCAGCAGTCTGAGGAAATATTGTGAATTGATGCAGTCCCTGTCATATGCTATATCACTGCAGGTATGAATGTTGAAAACTACGATCCTTTCTGTGAATAGATCTTTCAGTCTGTATTTGGAACTGGAAGAGACAGCATTAAAGGAGCGTTCCGAAGAAGACCGTGGTGTCGTGGTCGTGATTCTTTTTTTTGTGGTATGTCCTGAGTCCGCTACAAAATCTTATGGCTGAATTTCATAGATAAAGAAAAGTGCCACTTTTTATTTAAAAGAATTGATAAATAAAACATTATAGGCTCAGGCCATCAACAAAAAGTGCAGCATCCGGTCAACCAGCATTAGACTTTGTTTAAACAACAGTAACATATACTAGACCTGTGCCATATACTTTCTTCTTTTTCATGTACTGGAATACAGATGTTTGCCATTATGTTTTTTTTATTGTCAATACTGCATTTTTAATGATTACATTCTAAAATCGCAACATTATGGGAAAATCCAAGATTCATTCAACACTTATCTCTTAAATCTTGAGTTTTCTCATAATAATAATATTGGAATACTACCTATTATAATAATAATTAAAGCTGCAAGCAGCGATGAAAGGTCCCTCGAACTTTCCCACGCCGGCGGTACTGGCAGGACGCCGGTCAACACACCTGTACATTTCAGTGATAATCAGGGCACTGCACACACATAAAGGTAGATGTTCTGTCATGCGTGGATTGAAAGGCACAGGAAACATTGTTTTGCAATTTTTTCACACCATTTCCTGTGTCCACTATTTTGCGCTAGAGAGCAGTAAACATACGTATGTTTTTTTTAATTATCAAGTGTAGATCACACAATGTAAATCTCATGTGACTTGAATGATGTTTGTCCGGTAACGCTGATTTCCTGTCGCCAGTAGGTGGTGCTATGACTACGAGTCAATATTGCCATGTTTCTGTCCACTGTGTTTTTGCCGCCATGCGATGGACACATTTTGTTAAAGAAGGAAGCTTTTGATGCAATTTTTCATCACAAAGGTCTTAAGATGCTACTGACCAAAATTTGATGTTGATGGGGTTAAATCTGTAGGAGGAGTCCATTAAAGTCCAGTGCCTGGAAATGATAAAAAAAAACAACAACAAAAAAAAACAGCCCAATAATTACGCATTCAGTGCTACATAACTCACTTGGTGTTGGGTTCTGGTTCCTGACTTTTTTTGTTTTTTTTCTGCACGGTGGTGCCGTTGTTAGCACTCTCGCCTCACAGCAAGAGGGTCGCAGGTTCGAATCCGGCTGCTCTTCTGTGTGGGTTTGCATGTTCTCCCCGTGTAAGCGTGGGTTTTCTCCAGGTACTCCGGCTTCCTCCCACAGTCCAAAGACAGAATTAAGCAAGATCGTCGACTTTGTAGAGAAG
>CAMQGK010000214.1:0-53678 GCA_947000775.1 Pterois miles
ATTTCACGAAAAAAAATATCATAGTGTAGTATGTCGAAAAATTTCATGAAAAGTAGGTCATCGTAAAGAATCTTGAAAAATTTCATGTTAACAATCTTGTTATAGTATGTTAACAGTATTATGATTTATAAGTCAAATTCTATTATGTTGAAAAATTTCACGAAAAAAAATCATAGTATAGTATGTCGAAAAATTTCATGAAAAGTAGGTCATCGTAAAGAATCTTGAAAAATTTCATGTTAACAATCTCATTATAGTATGTTAAACAGTAATATGATTAAAAAAGCCACATTTTGTCATATTAAAAAATTTCCCCCGAAAAAAAAATATCATAGTATAGTATGTCGAAAAATTTCATGAAAAGTAGGTCATCGTAAAGAATCTTGAAAAATTTCATGTTAACAGTCATATTATAGTCTTTTAAACCGTATTACGATAAAAAAGCCAAATTCTATTATGTAAAAAAATTTCACGAAAAAATGTCATAGTATACTATGTCGAAAAATTTCATGAAAAGTAGGTCATCGTAAAGAATCTTGAAAAATTTCATGCTAACAATCTCATTATAGTATGTTAAACAGTAATATGATTAAAAAAGCCACATTTTGTCATGTTAAAAAATTTTCCGAAAAAAATATCATAGTGTAGTATGTCGTAAAATTTCATGAAAAGTAGGTCATGGTAAAGAATCTTGAAAAATATCATGTTAACAGTCATATTATAGTCTTTTAAACAATATCATGATAAAAAATGTCAAATTCTAATATGTTGAAAAATTTCATGAAAAAAATGTCATAGTATACTATGTCGAAAAATTTCATGAAAAGTAGGTCATCGTAAAGAATCTTGAAAAATTTCATGTTAACAATCTTGTTATAGTATGTTAAACAGTATTATGATTTATAAGTCAAATTCTTTGATGTTAAAAAATTTCAAGAAAAAAATGTCATAGTATAGTATGTCGAAAAATTTCATGAAAAGTAGGTCATCGTAAAGAATCTTGAAAAATATCATGTTAACAGTCATATTATAGTCTTTCAAACAATATCATGATAAAAAAAGTCAATTTCTATTATGTTGAAAAATTTCAAGAAAAAAATGTCATAGTATAGTATGTCGAAAAATTTCATAAAAACTAGGTCATCGTAAAGAGTCTTGAAAAATTTCATGTTAAAAATCTCAATATAGTATGTTAAACAGTATCATGATAAAAAAAGTCAAATTCTATTGTCTTGAAAAATTTCATGAAAAAAATGTCATAGTATAGTATGTCGAAAAATTTCATGAAAAGTAGGTCATCGTAAAGAATCTTGAAAAATTTCATGTTAACAGTCATATTATGGTATTTTAAACAGTATTACGATAAAAAAGCCAAATTCTATTATGTTGAAAAATTTCATGAAAAAAATCATAGTATAGTATGTCGAAAAATTTCATGAAAAGTAGGTCATCGTAAATAATCTTGAAAAATATCATGTTAACAGTCATATTATAGTCTTTTAAACAATATCATGATAAAAAAAGTCAAATTCTATTATGTAGAAAAATTTCATGAAAAAAATGTCATAGTATACTATGTCGAAAAATTTCATGAAAAGTAGGTCATCGTAAAGAATCTTGAAAAATTTCATGTTAACAGTCATATTATAGTATTTTAAACCGTATTACGATAAAAAAGCCAAATTCTATGATGTAAAAAAATTTCACGAAAAAATGTCATAGTATACTATGTCGAAAAAATTTCATGAAGAGTAGGTCATCGTAAAGAATCTTGAAAAATTTCATGCTAACAATCTCATTATAGTATGTTAAACAGTAATATGATTAAAAAAGCCACATTTTGTCATGTTAAAAAATTTTCCGAAAAAAATATCATAGTGTAGTATGTCGTAAAATTTCATGAAAAGTAGGTCATCGTAAAGAATCTTGAAAAATATCATGTTAACAGTCATATTATAGTCTTTTAAACAATATCATGATAAAAAATGTCAAATTCTAATATGTTGAAAAATTTCATGAAAAAAATGTCATAGTATACTATGTCGAAAAATTTCATGAAAAGTAGGTCATCGTAAAGAATCTTGAAAAATTTCATGTTAACAATCTCATTATAGTATGTTAAACAGTAATATGATAAAAAAGTCACATTTTGTCATGTTAAAAAATTTCCCGAAAAAAAAGTCATAGTATAGTATGTCGAAAAATTTCATGAAAAGTAGGTCAACGTAAAGAATCTTGAAAAACTTAATGTTAACAATCTTATTATAGTATGTTAAACAGTAATATGATTAAAAAAAGCCACATTTTGTCATGTTAAAAAATTTCCCGAAAAAAATATCATAGTATAGTATGTCGAAAAATTTCATGAAAAGTAGGTCATCGTAAATAATCTTGAAAAATTTCATGTTAACAGTCATATTATAGTATTTTAAACAGTATTACGATAAAAAAGCCAAATTCTAGTATGTCGAAAAATTTCATGAAAAGTAGGTCATCATAAAGAATCTTGAAAAATTTCATGTTAACAATCTTGTTATAGTATATTAAACAGTATTATGATAAAAAAAAGTCATATTCTATTATGTTTAAAAAATTTCACGAAAAAAATGTCATAGTATAGTATGTCGAAAAATTTCATGAAAAGTAGGTCATCGTAAAGAATCTTGAAAAATATGTTAACAGTCATATTATAGTCTTTTAAACAATATCATGATAAAAAAATTCAAATTCTATTATGTTGAAAAATTTCATGAAAAAAATGTCATAGTATACTATGTCGAAAAATTTCATGAAAAGTAGGTCATCGTAAAGAATCTTGAAAAATTTCATGTTAACAGTCATATTATAGTATTTTAAACCGTATTACGATAAAAAAGCCAAATTCTATGATGTAAAAAAATTTCACGAAAAAAATATCATAGTGTAGTATGTCGAAAAATTTCATGAAAAGTAGGTCATCGTAAAGAATCTTGAAAAATTTCATGTTAACAATCTTGTTATAGTATGTTAACAGTATTATGATTTATAAGTCAAATTCTATTATGTTGAAAAATTTCATGAAAAAAATGTCATAGTATAGTATGTCGAAAAATTTCATGAAAAGTAGGTCATCGTAAAGAATCTTGAAAAATTTCATATTAAGTCATATCATAGTATGTTAAACAGTAATATGATAAAAAAAAAAGCCACATTTTGTCATGTTAAAAAATTTCCCGAAAAAAATGTCATAGTATAGTATGTCGAAAAATTTCATGAAAAGTAGCTCATCGTAAAGAATCTTTAAAAATTTCATGTTAACAATCATGTTATAGAATGTTAAACAGTATTACGATAAAAAAGCCAAATTCTATTATGTTGAAAAATTTGAAGAAAAAAATGTCATAGTATAGTATGTCAATAAATTTCATGAAAAGTAGGTCATCATAAAGAATCTTGAAAAATTTCATGTTAAGTCATATTATAGTATTTTAAACAGTATTATGATAAAAAAAAAAGTCAAATTCTATGATGTAAAAAAATTTCACGAAAAAGTGTCATAGTATACTATGTCGAAAAATTTCATGAAAAGTAGGTCATCGTAAAGAATCTTGAAAAATTTCATGTTAACAATCTCATTATAGTATGTTAAACAGTAATATGATAAAAAAAAGCCACATTTTGTCATGTTAAAAAATATCCCGAAAAAAATCTCATAGTATAGTATGTCGAAAAATTTCATGAAAAGTAGGTCATCGTAAAGAGTCTTTAAAAATTTCATGTTAACAATCATGTTATAGAATGTTAAACAGTATTATGATAAAAAAAAAGTCAAATTCTATTACGTTGAAAAATTTGAAGAAAAAAATATCATAGTATAGTATGTCGAAAAATTTCATGAAAAGTAGGTCATCGTAAAGAATCTTGAAAAATTTCATGTTAACAGTCATATTATAGTACTTAAAACAGTATTACGATAAAAAAGCCAAATTCTATTATGTTGAAAGATTTCACGAAAAAAATGTCATAGTATAGTATGTCGAAAAATTTCATGAAAAGTAGGTCATCGTAAAGAATCTTGAAAAATATCATGTTAACAGTCATATTATAGTCTTTTAAACAATAACATGATAAAAAAGTCAAATTCTATTATGTTGAAAAATTTCATGAAAAAAATGTCATAGTATACTATGTCGAAAAATGTCATGAAAAGTAGGTCATCGTAAAGAATCTTGAAAAATTTCATGTTAACAATCTTGTTATAGTATGTTAAACAGTATTATGAATTATAAGTCAAATTCTATTATGTTAAAAAATTTCATGAAAAAAATGTCATAGTATAGTATGTCGAAAAATTTCATGAAAAGTAGGTCATCGTAAAGAATCTTGAAAAATTTCATGTTAAGTTATAATATAGTATGCTAAACAGTAATATGATTAAAAAAAGCCACATTTTGTAATGTTAAAAAATTTCCAAAAAAAAGTCATAGTATAGTATGTCGAAAAATTTCATGAAAAGTAGGTAATCATAAAGAATCTTGAAAAATTTCATGTCAACAGTCATATTATAGTATTTTAAACAGTATTCTGATAAAAAAGTCAAATTCTATCATGTTGAAAAATTTCACGAAAAAAAATCATAGTATAGTATGTCAAAATTTCATGAAAAGTTGGTCATCGTAAAGGATGTTGAAAAATTTCATGTTAACAATCTCATTATAGTATGTTAAACATTAATATGATAAAAAAAAGCCACATTTTGTCATGTTAAAAAATTTCCCAAAAAAAATCTCATAGTATAGTATGTCGAAAAATAGCATGAAAAGTAGGTCATCGTAAAGAATCTTGAAAAATTTCATGTTAACAATCTTGTTATAGTATGTTAACAGTATTATGATTTATAAGTCAAATTCTATTATGTTGAAAAATTTCATGAAAAAAATGTCATAGTATACTATGTCGAAAAATTTCATGAAAAGTAGGTCATCGTAAAGAATCTTGAAAAATTTCATGTTAACAGTCATATTATAGTATTTTAAAACGTATTACGATAAAAAAGCCAAATTCTATGATTTAAAAAAATTTCACGAAAAAATGTCATAGTATACTATGTCGAAAAATTTCATGAAAAGTAGGTCATCGTAAAGAATCTTGAAAAATTTCATGTTAACAGTCATATTATAGTATTTTAAACAGTATTACGATAAAAAAGTCAAATTCTATTATGTTGAAAAATTTTACAAAAAAAAATCATAGTATAGTATGTCAATAAATTTCATGAAAAGTAGGTCATCATAAAGAATCTTGAAAAATTTCATGTTAAGTCATATAGTATTTTAAACAGTATTACGATAAAAAAAGTCAAATTCTAATATGTTGAAAAATTTCATGAAAAAAATGTCATAGTATACTATGTCGAAAAATTTCATGAAAAGTAGGTCATCGTAAAGAATCTTGAAAAATTTCATGTTAACAATCTCATTATACTATGTTAAACATTAATATGATAAAAAAAAGCCACATTTTGTCATGTTAAAAAATATCCCGAAAAAAATCTCATAGTAAAGTATGTCGACAAATTTCATGAAAAGTAGGTCATCGTAAAGAATCTTGAAAAATATCATGTTAACAGTCATATTATAGTCTTTTAAACAATATCATGATAAAAAATGTCAAATTCTAATATGTTGAAAAATTTCATGAAAAAAATGTCATAGTATACTATGTCGAAAAATTTCATGAAAAGTAGGTCATCGTAAAGAATCTTGAAAAATGTCATGCTAACAATCTCATTATAGTATGTTAAACAGTAATATGATTAAAAAAGCCACATTTTGTCATGTTAAAAAATTTTCCGAAAAAAATATCATAGTGTAGTATGTCGTAAAATTTCATGAAAAGTAGGTCATCGTAAAGAATCTTGAAAAATATCATGTTAACAGTCATATTATAGTCTTTTAAACAATATCATGATAAAAAATTTCAAATTCTAATATGTTGAAAAATTTCATGAAAAAAATGTCATAGTATACTATGTCGAAAAATTTCATGAAAAGTAGGTCATCGTAAAGAATCTTGAAAAACTTAATGTTAACAATCTTATTATAGTATGTTGAACAGTAATATGATAAAAAAAAGCCACATTTTGTCATGTTAAAAAATTTCCCGAAAAAAATGTCATAGTATACTATGTCGAAAAATTTCATGAAAAGTAGGTCATCGTAAAGAATCTTGAAAAACTTAATGTTAACAATCTTATTATAGTATGTTGAACAGTAATATGATAAAAAAAAAGCCACATTTTGTCATGTTAAAAAATTTCCAGAAAAAAATATCATAGTATAGTATGTCGAAAAATTTCATGAAAAGTAGGTCATCGTAAATAATCTTGAAAAATTTCATGTTAACAGTCATATTATAGTATTTTAAACAGTATTACGATAAAAAAGCCAAATTCTATTATGTTGAAAACTTTCATGAAAAAAATCATAGTATAGTATGTCGAAAAATTTCATGAAAAGTAGGTCATCGTAAATAATCTTGAAAAATATCATGTTAACAGTCATATTATAATCTTTTAAACAATATCATGATAAAAAATGTCAAATTCTAATATGTTGAAAAATTTCATGAAAAAAATGTCATAGTATACTATGTCGAAAAATTTCATGAAAAGTAGGTCATCGTAAAGAATCTTGAAAAATTTCATGTTAACAATCTCATTATAGTATGTTACACAGTAATATGATAAAAAAAGTCACATTTTGTCATGTTAAAAAATTTCCCGAAAAAAATGTCATAGTATAGTATGTCGAAAAATTTCATGAAAAGTAGGTCATCGTAAAGAATCTTGAAAAACTTAATGTTAACAATCTTATTATAGTATGTTAAACAGTAATATGATAAAAAAAAGCCACATTTTGTCATGTTAAAAAATTTTCAGATAAAAATATCATAGTATAGTATGTCGAAAAATTTCATGAAAAGTAAGTCATCGTAAATAATCTTGAAAAATTTCATGTTAACAGTCATATTATAGTATTTTAAACAGTATTACGATAAAAAAGCTAAAATCTATTATGTTGAAAAATTTCAAGAAAAAAATGTCATAGTATAGTATGTCGAAAAATTTCATAAAAACTAGGTCATCGTAAAGAGTCTTGAAAAATTTCATGTTAAAAATCTCAATATAGTATGTTAAACAGTATCATGATAAAAAAAAGTCAAATTCTATTATCTTGAAAAATTTCATGAAAAAAATGTCATAGTATAGTATGTCGAAAAATTTCATGAAAAGTAGGTCATCGTAAAGAATCTTGAAAAATTTCATGTTAACAGTCATATTATAGTATTTTAAACAGTATTACGATAAAAAAGCGAAATTCTATTATGTTGAAAAATTTCATGAAAAAAATCATAGTATAGTATGTCGAAAAATTTCATGAAAAGTAGGTCATCGTAAATAATCTTGAAAAATATCATGTTAACAGTCATATTATAGTCTTTTAAACAATATCATGATAAAAAAAGTCAAATTCTATTATGTAGAAAAATTTCATGAAAAAAATGTCATAGTATACTATGTCGAAAAATTTCATGAAAAGTAGGTCATCGTAAAGAATCTTGAAAAATTTCATGTTAACAGTCATATTATAGTATTTTAAACCGTATTACGATAAAAAAGCCAAATTCTATGATGTAAAAAAATTTCACGAAAAAATGTCATAGTATACTATGTCGAAAAATTTCATGAAGAGTAGGTCATCGTAAAGAATCTTGAAAAATTTCATGCTAACAATCTCATTATAGTATGTTAAACAGTAATATGATTAAAAAAGCCACATTTTGTCATGTTAAAAAATTTTCCGAAAAAAATATCATAGTGTAGTATGTCGTAAAATTTCATGAAAAGTAGGTCATCGTAAAGAATCTTGAAAAATATCATGTTAACAGTCATATTATAGTCTTTTAAACAATATCATGATAAAAAATGTCAAATTCTAATATGTTGAAAAATTTCATGAAAAAAATGTCATAGTATACTATGTCGAAAAATTTCATGAAAAGTAGGTCATCGTAAAGAATCTTGAAAAATTTCATGTTAACAATCTCATTATAGTATGTTAAACAGTAATATGATAAAAAAGTCACATTTTGTCATGTTAAAAAATTTCCCGAAAAAAATGTCATAGTATAGTATGTCGAAAAATTTCATGAAAAGTAGGTCAACGTAAAGAATCTTGAAAAACTTAATGTTAACAATCTTATTATAGTATGTTAAACAGTAATATGAATAAAAAAAAGCCACATTTTGTCATGTTAAAAAATTTCCCGAAAAAAATATCATAGTATAGTATGTCGAAAAATTTCATGAAAAGTAGGTCATCGTAAAGAATCTTGAAAAATTTCATGTTAACAGTCATATTATAGTATTTTAAACCGTATTACGATAAAAAAGCCAAATTCTATGATGTAAAAAAATTTCACGAAAAAAATATCATAGTGTAGTATGTCGAAAAATTTCATGAAAAGTAGGTCATCGTAAAGAATCTTGAAAAATTTCATGTTAACAATCTTGTTATAGTATGTTAACAGTATTATGATTTATAAGTCAAATTCTATTATGTTGAAAAATTTCATGAAAAAAATGTCATAGTATAGTATGTCGAAAAATTTCATGAAAAGTAGGTCATCGTAAAGAATCTTGAAAAATTTCATATTAAGTCATATCATAGTATGTTAAACAGTAATATGATAAAAAAAAAGCCACATTTTGTCATGTTCAAAAATTTCCCGAAAAAAATGTCATAGTATAGTATGTCGAAAAATTTCATGAAAAGTACCTCATCGTAAAGAATCTTGAAAAATTTCATGTTAACAATCATGTTATAGAATGTTAAACAGTATTACGATAAAAAAGCCAAATTCTATTATGTTAAAAAATTTGAAGAAAAAAATGTCATAGTATAGTATGTCAATAAATTTCATGAAAAGTAGGTCATCATAAAGAATCTTGAAAAATTTCATGTTAAGTCATATTATAGTATTTTAAACAGTATTATGATAAAAAAAAAAGTCAAATTCTATGATGTAAAAAAATTTCACGAAAAAGTGTCATAGTATACTATGTCGAAAAATTTCATGAAAAGTAGGTCATCGTAAAGAATCTTGAAAAATTTCATGTTAACAATCTCATTATAGTATATTAAACAGTAATATGATAAAAAAAGCCACATTTTGTCATGTTAAAAAATATCCCGAAAAAATCTCATAGTATAGTATGTCGAAAAATTTCATGAAAAGTAGGTCATCGTAAAGAATCTTTAAAAATTTCATGTTAACAATCATGTTATAGAATGTTAAACAGTATTATGATAAAAAAAAAGTCAAATTCTATTACGTTGAAAAATTTGAAGAAAAAATATCATAGTATAGTATGTCGAAAAATTTCATGAAAAGTAGGTCATCGTAAAGAATCTTGAAAAATTTCATGTTAACAGTCTTATTATAGTACTTAAAACAGTATTACGATAAAAAAGCCAAATTCTATTATGTTGAAAGATTTCACGAAAAAAATGCCATAGTATAGTATGTCGAAAAATTTCATGAAAAGTAGGTCATCGTAAAGAATCTTGAAAAATATCATGTTAACAGTCATATTATAGTCTTTTAAACAATATCATGATAAAAAAAGTCAAATTCTATTATGTTGAAAAATTTCATGAAAAAAATGTCATAGTATACTATGTCGAAAAATTTCATGAAAAGTAGGTCATCGTAAAGAATCTTGAAAAATTTCATGTTAACAATCTTGTTATAGTATGTTAAACAGTATTATGAATTATAAGTCAAATTCTATTATGTTAAAAAATTTCATGAAAAAAATGTCATAGTATAGTATGTCGAAAAATTTCATGAAAAGTAGGTCATCGTAAAGAATCTTGAAAAATTTCATGTTAAGTTATAATATAGTTTGCTAAACAGTAATATGATTAAAAAAAAAGCCACATTTTGTAATGTTAAAAAATTTCCAAAAAAAGTCATAGTATAGTATGTCGAAAAATTTCATGAAAAGTAGGTCATCATAAAGAATCTTGAAAATTTCATGTCAACAGTCATATTATAGTATTTTAAACAGTATTCTGATAAAAAAAGTCAAATTCTATCATGTTGAAAAATTTCACGAAAAAAAATCATAGTATAGTATGTCAAAATTTCATGAAAAGTTGGTCATCGTAAAGGATCTTGAAAAATTTCATGTTAACAATCTCATTATAGTATGTTAAACATTAATATGATAAAAAAAAGCCACATTTTGTCATGTTAAAAAATTTCCCAAAAAAAAATCTCATAGTATAGTATGTCGAAAAATTGCATGAAAAGTAGGTCATCGTAAAGAATCTTGAAAAATTTCATGTTAACAATCTTGTTATAGTATGTTAACAGTATTATGATTTATAAGTCAAATTCTATTATGTTGAAAAATTTCATGAAAAAAATGTCATAGTATACTATGTCGAAAAATTTCATGAAAAGTAGGTCATCGTAAAGAATCTTGAAAAATTTCATGTTAACAGTCATATTATAGTATTTTAAACCGTATTACGATAAAAAAGCCAAATTCTATGATGTAAAAAAATTTCACGAAAAAATATCATAGTATACTATGTCGAAAAATTTCATGAAAAGTAGGTCATCGTAAAGAATCTTGAAAAATTTCATGTTAACAGTCATATTATAGTATTTTAAACAGTATTACGATAAAAAAAGTCAAATTCTATTATGTTGAAAAATTTCACAAAAAAAAATCATAGTATAGTATGTCAATAAATTTCATGAAAAGTAGGTCATCATAAAGAATCTTGAAAAATTTCATGTTAAGTCATATAGTATTTTAAACAGTATTACGATAAAAAAGCCAAATTCTATGATGTAAAAAAATTTCACGAAAAAATGTCATAGTATACTATGTCGAAAAAATTTCATGAAAAGTAGGTCATCGTAAAGAATCTTGAAAAATTTCATGCTAACAATCTCATTATAGTATGTTGAACAGTAATATGATTAAAAAAGCCACATTTTGTCATGTTAAAAAATATCCCGAAAAAAATGTCATAGTATAGTATGTCGAAAAATTTCATGAAAAGTAGGTCATCGTAAAGAATCTTGAAAAATTTCATGTTAACAATCTCATTATAGTATGTTAAACAGTAATTTGATAAAAAAAAAGCCACATTTTGTCATGTTAAAAAAATTCCCGAAAAAAATGTCATAGTATAGTATGTCGAAAAATTTCATGAAAAGTAGGTCATCGTAAAGAATCTTGAAAAACTTAATGTTAACAATCTTATTATAGTATGTTAAACAGTAATATGATAAAAAAAAGCCACATTTTGTCATGTTAAAAAATTTCCCGAAAAAAATACCATAGTATAGTATGTCGAAAAATTTCATGAAAAGTAGGTCATCGTAAAGAATCTTGAAAAATTTCATGTTAAGTGATAATATAGTATGCTAAACAGTAATATGATAAAAAAAAGCCACATTTTGTCATGTTAAAAAATTTCCAAAAAAAAGTCATAGTATAGTATGTCGAAAAATTTCATGAAAAGTAGGTCATCGTAAAGAATCTTGAAAAATATCATGTTAACAGTCATATTATAGTCTTTTAAACAATATCATGATAAAAAAAAGTCAAATTCTATTATGTTGAAAAATTTCATGAAAAAAATGTCATAGTATACTATGTCGAAAAATTTCATGAAAAGTAGGTCATCGTAAAGAATCTTGAAAAATTTCATGTTAACAGTCATATTATAGTATTTTAAACCGTATTACGATAAAAAAGCCAAATTCTATGATGTAAAAAAATTTCACGAAAAAATGTCATAGTATACTATGTCGAAAAATTTCATGAAAAGTAGGTCATAGTAAAGAATCTTTAAAATTTTCATGTTAACAATCATATTATAGAATGTTAAACAGTATTATGATAAAAAAAAGTCAAATTCTATTACGTTGAAAAATTTGAAGAAAAAAAAATGTCATAGTATAGTATGTCGAAAAATGTCATGAAAAGTAGGTCATCGTAAAGAATCTTGAAAAATTTCATGTTAAGTCATATTATAGTATGTTAAACAGTAATATGATAAAAAAGCCACATTTTGTCATGTTAAAAAATTTCCCGAAAAAATGTTATAGTATAGTATGTCGAAAAATTTCATGAAAAGTAGGTCATCGTAAAGAATCTTGAAAAACTTAATGTTAACAATCTTATTATAGTATGTTAAACAGTAATATGATAAAAAAAGCCACATTTTGTCATGTTAAAAAATTTCCCGAAAAAAATATCATAGTATAGTATGTCGAAAAATTTCATGAAGAGTAGGTCATCGTAAAGAATCTTGAAAAATTTCATGTTAACAGTCATATTATAGTATTTTAAACAGTATTACGATAAAAAAGCCAAATTCTATTATGTTGAAAAATTTCACGAAAAAAAATCATAGTATAGCATGTCGAAAAATTTCATGAAAAGTAGGTCATCGTAAAGAATCTTGAAAAATTTCATGTTAACAATCTTGTTATACTATGTTAAACAGTATTATGATTTATAAGTCAAATTCTTTTATGTTAAAAAATTTCCCGAAAAAAATGTCATAGTATAGTATGTCGAAAAATTTCATGAAAAGTAGGTCATCGTAAAGAATCTTGAAAAATTTCATGTTAAGTCATATTATAGTATTTTAAACAGTATTATAATAAAAAAGTCAAATTCTATGATGTAAAAAAATTTCACGAAAAAATGTCATAGTATACTATGTCGAAAAATTTCATGAAAAGTAGGTCATCGTAAAGAATCTTGAAAAATTTCATGTTAAGTGATAATATAGTATGCTAAACAGTAATATGATAAAAAAAAAGCCACATTTTGTCATGTTAAAAAATTTCCAAAAAAAAGTCATAGTATAGTATGTCGAAAAATTTCATGAAAAGTAGGTCATCAAAAAGAATCTTGAAAAATTTCATGTTAACAGTCATATTATAGTATTTTAAACAGTATTCCGATAAAAAAGTCAAATTCTATCATGTTGAAAAATTTCACGAAAAAAAATCATAGTATAGTATGTCAAAATTTCATGAAAAGTAGGTCATCGTAAAGAATCTTGAAAAATTTCATGTTAACAATCTCATTATACTATGTTAAACATTAATATGATAAAAAAAGCCACATTTTGTCATGTTAAAAAATATCCCGAAAAAAATCTCATAGTAAAGTATGTCGACAAATTTCATGAAAAGTAGGTCATCGTAAAGAATCTTGAAAAATTTCATGTTAACAATCTTGTTATAGTATGTTAAACAGTATTATGATTTATAAGTCAAATTCTTTTATGTTAAAAAATTTCACGAAAAAAATGTCATAGTATGTCGAAAAATTTCATGAAAAGTAGGTCATCGTAAAGAATCTTGAAAAATATCATGTTAACAGTCATATTATAGTCTTTTAAACAATATCATGATAAAAAAAAGTCAAATTCTATTATGTTGAAAAATTTCATGAAAAAAATGTCATAGTATACTATGTCGAAAAATTTCATGAAAAGTAGGTCATCGTAAAGAATCTTGAAAAATTTCATGTTAACAGTCATATTATAGTATTTTAAACCGTATTACGATAAAAAAGCCAAATTCTATGATGTAAAAAAATTTCACGAAAAAATGTCATAGTATACTATGTCGAAAAATTTCATGAAAAGTAGGTCATAGTAAAGAATCTTTAAAATTTTCATGTTAACAATCATATTATAGAATGTTAAACAGTATTATGATAAAAAAAAAGTCAAATTCTATTACGTTGAAAAATTTGAAGAAAAAAATGTCATAGTATAGTATGTCGAAAAATGTCATGAAAAGTAGGTCATCGTAAAGAATCTTGAAAAATTTCATGTTAAGTCATATTATAGTATGTTAAACAGTAATATGATAAAAGAGCCACATTTTGTCATGTTAAAAAATTTCCCGAAAAAATGTCATAGTATAGTATGTCGAAAAATTTCATGAAAAGTAGGTCATCGTAAAGAATCTTGAAAAACTTAATGTTAACAATCTTATTATAGTATGTTAAACAGTAATATGATAAAAAAAGCCACATTTTGTCATGTTAAAAAATTTCCCGAAAAAAATATCATAGTATAGTATGTCGAAAAATTTCATGAAAAGTAGGTCATCGTAAAGAATCTTGAAAAATTTCATGTTAAGTCATATTATAGTATTTTAAACAGTATTATGATAAAAAAGTCAAATTCTATGATGTAAAAAAATTTCACGAAAAAATGTCATAGTATACTATGTCGAAAAATTTCATGAAAAGTAGGTCATCGTAAAGAATCTTGAAAAATGTCATGTTAACAGTCATATTATAGTATTTTAAACAGTATTACGATAAAAAAGCCAAATTCTATTATGTTGAAAAATTTCACGAAAAAAAAATCATAGTATAGTATGTCGAAAAATTTCATGAAAAGTAGGTCATCGTAAAGAATCTTGAAAAATTTCATGTTAACAATCTCATTATAGTATGTTAAACAGTAATATGATTAAAAAAGCCACATTTTGTCATATTAAAAAATGTCCCGAAAAAAATATCATAGTATAGTATGTCGAAAAATTTCATGAAAAGTAGGTCATCGTAAAGAATCTTGAAAAATTTCATGTTAACAGTCATATTATAGTCTTTTAAACCGTATTACGATAAAAAAGCCAAATTCTATTATGTAAAAAAATTTCACGAAAAAATGTCATAGTATACTATGTCGAAAAATTTCATGAAAAGTAGGTCATCGTAAAGAATCTTGAAAAATTTCATGTTAAGTCATATTATAGTATGTTAAACAGTAATATGATAAAAAAGCCACATTTTGTCATGTTAAAAAATTTCCCGAAAAAAATGTCATAGTATAGTATGTCGAAAAATTTCATGAAAAGTAGGTCATCGTAAATAATCTTGAAAAATTTCATGTTAACAGTCATATTATAGTATGTTAAACAGTATTATGATAAAAAGTCAAATTCTATTATGTTGAAAAATTTCACGAAAAAAAATCATAGTATAGTATGTCAAAATTTCATGAAAAGTAGGTCATCGTAAAGAATCTTGAAAAATTTCATGTTAACAATCTTGTTATAGTATGTTAACAGTATTATGATTTATAAGTCAAATTCTATTATGTTGAAAAATTTCATGAAAAAAATGTCATAGTATAGTATGTCGAAAAATTTCATGAAAAGTAGGTCATCGCAAAGAATCTTGAAAAATTTCATGTTAAGTCATATTATAGTATGTTAAACAGTAATATGATAAAAAAGCCACATTTTGTCATGTTAAAAAATTTCCCGAAAAAAATGTCATAGTATAGTATGTCGAAAAATTTCATGAAAAGTAGGTCATCGTAAAGAATCTTGAAAAATTTCATGTTAACAGTCATATTATAGTATTTTAAACAGTATTACGATAAAAAAGCCAAATTCTATTATGTTGAAAAATTTCACGAAAAAAAATCATAGTATAGTATGTCAATAAATTTCATGAAAAGTAGGTCATCATAAAGAATCTTGAAAAATTTCATGTTAAGTCATATTATAGTATTTTAAACAGTATTATGATAAAGAAGTCAAATTCTATGATGTATAAAAATTTCACGAAAAAATGTCATAGTATACTATGTCGAAAAATTTCATGAAAAGTAGGTCATCGTAAAGAATCTTGAAAAATTTCATGTTAACAATCTCATTATAGTATGTTAAACAGTAATATGATAAAAAAAGCCACATTTTCTCATGTTAAAAAATTTCCCGAAAAAAATGTCATAGTATAGTATGTCGAAAAATTTCATGAAAAGTAGGTCATCGTAAAGAATCTTTAAAAATTTCATGTTAACAATCATGTTATAGAATGTTAAACAGTATTATGATAAAAAAAGTCAAATTCTATTACGTTGAAAAATTTGAAGAAAAAAATGTCATAGTATAGTATGTCGAAAAATTTCATGAAAAGTAGGTCATCGTAAAGAATCTTGAAAAATGTCATGTTAACAGTCATATTATAGTATTTTAAACAGTATTACGATAAAAAAGCCAAATTCTATTATGTTGAAAAATTTCACGAAAAAAAATCATAGTATAGTATGTCGAAAAATTTCATGAAAAGTAGGTCATCGTAAAGAATCTTGAAAAATTTCATGTTAACAATCTCATTATAGTATGTTAAACAGTAATATGATTAAAAAAGCCACATTTTGTCATATTAAAAAATTTCCCGAAAAAAATATCATAGTATAGTATGTCGAAAAATTTCATGAAAAGTAGGTCATCGTAAAGAATCTTGAAAAATATCATGTTAACAGTCATATTATAGTCTTTTAAACAATATCATGATAAAAAAGTCAAATTCTAATATGTTGAAAAATTTCATGAAAAAAATGTCATAGTATACTATGTCGAAAAATTTCATGAAAAGTAGGTCATCGTAAAGAATCTTGAAAAATTTCATGTTAACAATCTCATTATAGTATGTTAAACAGTAATTTGATAAAAAAAAGCCACATTTTGTCATGTTAAAAAAATTCCCGAAAAAAATGTCATAGTATAGTATGTCGAAAAATTTCATGAAAAGTAGGTCATCGTAAAGAATCTTGAAAAACTTAATGTTAACAATCTTATTATAGTATGTTAAACAGTAATATGATAAAAAAAGCCACATTTTGTCATGTTAAAAAATTTCCCGAAAAAAATACCATAGTATAGTATGTCGAAAAATTTCATGAAAAGTAGGTCATCGTAAAGAATCTTGAAAAATTTCATGTTAAGTGATAATATAGTATGCTAAACAGTAATATGATAAAAAAAAAGCCACATTTTGTCATGTTAAAAAATTTCCAAAAAAAAAGTCATAGTATAGTATGTCGAAAAATTTCATGAAAAGTAGGTCATCATAAAGAATCTTGAAAAATTTCATGTTAACAGTCATATTATAGTATTTTAAGCAGTATTCCGATAAAAAAGTCAAATTCTATCATGTTGAAAAATTTCACGAAAAAAAATCATAGTATAGTATGTCAAAATTTCATGAAAAGTAGGTCATCGTAAAGAATCTTGAAAAATTTCATGTTAACAATCTCATTATACTATGTTAAACATTAATATGATAAAAAAAGCCACATTTTGTCATGTTAAAAAATATCCCGAAAAAAATCTCATAGTAAAGTATGTCGACAAATTTCATGAAAAGTAGGTCATCGTAAAGAATCTTGAAAAATTTCATGTTAACAATCTTGTTATAGTATGTTAAACAGTATTATGATTTATAAGTCAAATTCTTTTATGTTAAAAAATTTCACGAAAAAAATGTCATAGTATGTCGAAAAATTTCAAGAAAAGTAGGTCATCGTAAAGAATCTTGAAAAATATCATGTTAACAGTCATATTATAGTCTTTTAAACAATATCATGATAAAAAAAAGTCAAATTCTATTATGTTGAAAAATTTCATGAAAAAAATGTCATAGTATACTATGTCGAAAAATTTCATGAAAAGTAGGTCATCGTAAAGAATCTTGAAAAATTTCATGTTAACAGTCATATTATAGTATTTTAAACCGTATTACGATAAAAAAGCCAAATTCTATGATGTAAAAAAATTTCACGAAAAAATGTCATAGTATACTATGTCGAAAAATTTCATGAAAAGTAGGTCATAGTAAAGAATCTTTAAAATTTTCATGTTAACAATCATATTATAGAATGTTAAACAGTATTATGATAAAAAAAAGTCAAATTCTATTACGTTGAAAAATTTGAAGAAAAAAAAATGTCATAGTATAGTATGTCGAAAAATTTCATGAAAAGTAGGTCATCGTAAAGAATCTTGAAAAATTTCATGTTAACAGTCATATTATAGTCTTTTAAACCGTATTACGATAAAAAAGCCAAATTCTATTATGTAAAAAAATTTCACGAAAAAATGTCATAGTATACTATGTCGAAAAATTTCATGAAAAGTAGGTCATCGTAAAGAATCTTGAAAAATTTCATGTTAAGTCATATTATAGTATGTTAAACAGTAATATGATAAAAAAGCCACATTTTGTCATGTTAAAAAATTTCCCGAAAAAAATGTCATAGTATAGTATGTCGAAAAATTTCATGAAAAGTAGGTCATCGTAAATAATCTTGAAAAATTTCATGTTAACAGTCATATTATAGTATGTTAAACAGTATTATGATAAAAAGTCAAATTCTATTATGTTGAAAAATTTCACGAAAAAAAATCATAGTATAGTATGTCAAAATTTCATGAAAAGTAGGTCATCGTAAAGAATCTTGAAAAATTTCATGTTAACAATCTCATTATACTATGTTAAACATTAATATGATAAAAAAAGCCACATTTTGTCATGTTAAAAAATATCCCGAAAAAAATCTCAAAGTAAAGTATGTCGAAAAATTTCATGAAAAGTAGGTCATCGTAAAGAATCTTGAAAAATTTCATGTTAACAATCTTGTTATAGTATGTTAACAGTATTATGATTTATAAGTCAAATTCTATTATGTTGAAAAATTTCATGAAAAAAATGTCATAGTATAGTATGTCGAAAAATTTCATGAAAAGTAGGTCATCGTAAAGAATCTTGAAAAATTTCATGTTAAGTCATATTATAGTATGTTAAACAGTAATATGATAAAAAAGCCACATTTTGTCATGTTAAAAAATTTCCCGAAAAAAATGTCATAGTATAGTATGTCGAAAAATTTCATGAAAAGTAGGTCATCGTAAAGAATCTTGAAAAATTTCATGTTAACAGTCATATTATAGTATTTTAAACAGTATTACGATAAAAAAGCCAAATTCTATTATGTTGAAAAATTTCACGAAAAAAAATCATAGTATAGTATGTCAATAAATTTCATGAAAAGTAGGTCATCATAAAGAATCTTGAAAAATTTCATGTTGTCATATAGTATTTTAAACCGTATTACGATAAAAAAGCCAAATTCTATGATGTAAAAAAATTTCACGAAAAAATGTCATAGTATACTATGTCGAAAAATTTCATGAAAAGTAGGTCATCGTAAAGAATCTTGAAAAATTTCATGTTAACAATGATGTTATAGTACGTTTAACAGTAATATGATAAAAAAAAGCCACATTTTGTCATGTTAAAAAATTTCCCGAAAAAAATGTCATAGTATAGTATGTCGAAAAATTTCATGAAAAGTAGGTCATCGTAAAGAATCTTGAAAAATTTCATGTTAACAGTCATATTATAGTATTTTAAACAGTATTATGATAAAAAATCCAAATTCTATTATGTTGAAAAATTTCACGAAAAAAAATCATAGTATAGTATGTCAATAAATTTCATGAAAAGTAGGTCATCATAAAGAATCTTGAAAAATTTCATGTTAAGTCATATAGTACTTTAAACAGTATTATGATAAAAAAAAGTCAAATTCCATGATTTAAAAAAATTTCACGAAAAAATGTCATAGTATACTATGTCGAAAAATTTCATGAAAAGTAGGTCATCGTAAAGAATCTTGAAAAATTTCATGTTAACAATCTTGTTATAGTATGTTAAACAGTATTATGATTTATAAGTCAAATTCTTTTATGTTAAAAAATTTCACGAAAAAAAATGTCATAGTATAGTATGTCGAAAAATTTCATGAAAAGTAGGTCATCGTAAAGAATCTTGAAAAATATCATGTTAACAGTCATATTTTAGTCTTTTAAACAATATCATGATAAAAAAAGTCAAATTCTATTATGTTGAAAAATTTCATGAAAAAAATGTCATAGTATACTATGTCGAAAAATTTCATGAAAAGTAGGTCATCGTAAAGAATCTTGAAAAATGTCATGTTAACAGTCATATTATAGTATTTTAAACAGTATTACGATAAAAAAGCCAAATTCTATTATGTTGAAAAATTTCACGAAAAAAAATCATAGTATAGTATGTCGAAAAATTTCATGAAAAGTAGGTCATCGTAAAGAATCTTGAAAAATTTCATGTTAACAATCTCATTATAGTATGTTAAACAGTAATATGATTAAAAAAGCCACATTTTGTCATATTAAAAAATTTCCCGAAAAAAATATCATAGTATAGTATGTCGAAAAATTTCATGAAAAGTAGGTCATCGTAAAGAATCTTGAAAAATATCATGTTAACAGTCATATTATAGTCTTTTAAACAATATCATGATAAAAAAGTCAAATTCTAATATGTTGAAAAATTTCATGAAAAAAATGTCATAGTATACTATGTCGAAAAATTTCATGAAAAGTAGGTCATCGTAAAGAATCTTGAAAAATTTCATGTTAACAATCTCATTATAGTATGTTAAACAGTAATTTGATAAAAAAAAGCCACATTTTGTCATGTTAAAAAAATTCCCGAAAAAAATGTCATAGTATAGTATGTCGAAAAATTTCATGAAAAGTAGGTCATCGTAAAGAATCTTGAAAAACTTAATGTTAACAATCTTATTATAGTATGTTAAACAGTAATATGATAAAAAAAGCCACATTTTGTCATGTTAAAAAATTTCCCGAAAAAAATACCATAGTATAGTATGTTGAAAAATTTCATGAAAAGTAGGTCATCGTAAAGAATCTTGAAAAATTTCATGTTAAGTGATAATATAGTATGCTAAACAGTAATATGATAAAAAAAAGCCACATTTTGTCATGTTAAAAAATTTCCAAAAAAAAGTCATAGTATAGTATGTCGAAAAATTTCATGAAAAGTAGGTCATCATAAAGAATCTTGAAAAATTTCATGTTAACAGTCATATTATAGTATTTTAAGCAGTATTCCGATAAAAAAGTCAAATTCTATCATGTTGAAAAATTTCACGAAAAAAAATCATAGTATAGTATGTCAAAATTTCATGAAAAGTAGGTCATCGTAAAGAATCTTGAAAAATTTCATGTTAACAATCTCATTATACTATGTTAAACATTAATATGATAAAAAAAAGCCACATTTTGTCATGTTAAAAAATATCCCGAAAAAAATCTCATAGTAAAGTATGTCGACAAATTTCATGAAAAGTAGGTCATCGTAAAGAATCTTGAAAAATTTCATGTTAACAATCTTGTTATAGTATGTTAAACAGTATTATGATTTATAAGTCAAATTCTTTTATGTTAAAAAATTTCACGAAAAAAATGTCATAGTATGTCGAAAAATTTCATGAAAAGTAGGTCATCGTAAAGAATCTTGAAAAATATCATGTTAACAGTCATATTATAGTCTTTTAAACAATATCATGATAAAAAAAAGTCAAATTCTATTATGTTGAAAAATTTCATGAAAAAAAATGTCATAGTATACTATGTCGAAAAATTTCATGAAAAGTAGGTCATCGTAAAGAATCTTGAAAAATTTCATGTTAACAGTCATATTATAGTATTTTAAACCGTATTACGATAAAAAAGCCAAATTCTATGATGTAAAACAATTTCACGAAAAAATGTCATAGTATACTATGTCGAAAAATTTCATGAAAAGTAGGTCATAGTAAAGAATCTTTAAAATTTTCATGTTAACAATCATATTATAGAATGTTAAACAGTATTATGATAAAAAAAAGTCAAATTCTATTACGTTGAAAAATTTGAAGAAAAAAAATGTCATAGTATAGTATGTCGAAAAATTTCATGAAAAGTAGGTCATCGTAAAGAATCTTGAAAAATTTCATGTTAACAGTCATATTATAGTCTTTTAAACCGTATTACGATAAAAAAGCCAAATTCTATTATGTAAAAAAATTTCACGAAAAAATGTCATAGTATACTATGTCGAAAAATTTCATGAAAAGTAGGTCATCGTAAAGAATCTTGAAAAATTTCATGTTAAGTCATATTATAGTATGTTAAACAGTAATATGATAAAAAAGCCACATTTTGTCATGTTAAAAAATTTCCCGAAAAAAATGTCATAGTATAGTATGTCGAAAAATTTCATGAAAAGTAGGTCATCGTAAATAATCTTGAAAAATTTCATGTTAACAGTCATATTATAGTATGTTAAACAGTATTATGATAAAAAGTCAAATTCTATTATGTTGAAAAATTTCACGAAAAAAAATCATAGTATAGTATGTCAAAATTTCATGAAAAGTAGGTCATCGTAAAGAATCTTGAAAAATTTCATGTTAACAATCTCATTATACTATGTTAAACATTAATATGATAAAAAAAAGCCACATTTTGTCATGTTAAAAAATATCCCGAAAAAAATCTCAAAGTAAAGTATGTCGAAAAATTTCATGAAAAGTAGGTCATCGTAAAGAATCTTGAAAAATTTCATGTTAACAATCTTGTTATAGTATGTTAACAGTATTATGATTTATAAGTCAAATTCTATTATGTTGAAAAATTTCATGAAAAAAATGTCATAGTATAGTATGTCGAAAAATTTCATGAAAAGTAGGTCATCGTAAAGAATCTTGAAAAATTTCATGTTAAGTCATATTATAGTATGTTAAACAGTAATATGATAAAAAAGCCACATTTTGTCATGTTAAAAAATTTCCCGAAAAAAATGTCATAGTATAGTATGTCGAAAAATTTCATGAAAAGTAGGTCATCGTAAAGAATCTTGAAAAATTTCATGTTAACAGTCATATTATAGTATTTTAAACAGTATTACGATAAAAAAGCCAAATTCTATTATGTTGAAAAATTTCACGAAAAAAAATCATAGTATAGTATGTCAATAAATTTCATGAAAAGTAGGTCATCATAAAGAATCTTGAAAAATTTCATGTTGTCATATAGTATTTTAAACCGTATTACGATAAAAAAGCCAAATTCTATGATGTAAAAAAATTTCACGAAAAAATGTCATAGTATAGTATGTCGAAAAATTTCATGAAAAGTAGGTCATAGTAAAGAATCTTGAAAAATTTCATGTTAACAATGATGTTATAGTACGTTTAACAGTAATATGTTAAAAAAAAAGCCACATTTTGTCATGTTAAAAAATTTCCCGAAAAAAAATGTCATAGTATAGTATGTCGAAAAATTTCATGAAAAGTAGGTCATCGTAAAGAATCTTGAAAAATTTCATGTTAACAGTCATATTATAGTATTTTAAACAGTATTACGATAAAAAAAGCCAAATTCTATTATGTTGAAAAATTTCACGAAAAAAAATCATAGTATAGTATGTCAATAAATTTCATGAAAAGTAGGTCATCATAAAGAATCTTGAAAAATTTCATGTTAAGTCATATAGTACTTTAAACAGTATTATGATAAAAAAAAGTCAAATTCCATGATTTAAAAAAATTTCACGAAAAAATGTCATAGTATACTATGTCGAAAAATTTCATGAAAAGTAGGTCATCGTAAAGAATCTTGAAAAATTTCATGTTAACAATCTTGTTATAGTATGTTAAACAGTATTATGATTTATAAGTCAAATTCTTTTATGTTAAAAAATTTCACGAAAAAAATGTCATAGTATAGTATGTCGAAAAATTTCATGAAAAGTAGGTCATCGTAAAGAATCTTGAAAAATATCATGTTAACAGTCATATTATAGTCTTTTAAACAATATCATGATAAAAAAAAGTCAAATTCTATTATGTTGAAAAATTTCATGAAAAAAATGTCATAGTATACTATGTCGAAAAATTTCATGAAAAGTAGGTCATCGTAAAGAATCTTGAAAAATTTCATGTTAACAATCATATTATAGTATTTTAAACAGTATTACGATAAAAAAGCCAAATTCTATTATGTTGAAAAATATCACGAAAAAAATCATAGTATAGTATGTCGAAAAATTTCATGAAAATTAGGTCATCATAAAGAATCTTGAAAAATTTCATGTTAAGTCATATTATAGTATTTTAAACAGTATTATGATAAAGAAGTCAAATTCTATGATGTATAAAAATTTCACGAAAAAATGTCATAGTATACTATGTCGAAAAATTTCATGAAAAGTAGGTCATCGTAAAGAATCTTGAAAAATTTCATGTTAACAATCTCATTATAGTATGTTAAACAGTAATATGATAAAAAAAGCCACATTTTCTCATGTTAAAAAATTTCCCGAAAAAAATGTCATAGTATAGTATGTCGAAAAATTTCATGAAAAGTAGGTCATCGTAAAGAATCTTTAAAAATTTCATGTTAACAATCATGTTATAGAATGTTAAACAGTATTATGATAAAAAAGTCAAATTCTATTACGTTGAAAAATTTGAAGAAAAAAATGTCATAGTATAGTATGTCGAAAAATTTCATGAAAAGTAGGTCATCGTAAAGAATCTTGAAAAATGTCATGTTAACAGTCATATTATAGTATTTTAAACAGTATTACGATAAAAAAGCCAAATTCTATTATGTTGAAAAATTTCACGAAAAAAAATCATAGTATAGTATGTCGAAAAATTTCATGAAAAGTAGGTCATCGTAAAGAATCTTGAAAAATTTCATGTTAACAATCTCATTATAGTATGTTAAACAGTAATATGATTAAAAAAAGCCACATTTTGTCATATTAAAAAATTTCCCGAAAAAAAATATCATAGTATAGTATGTCGAAAAATTTCATGAAAAGTAGGTCATCGTAAAGAATCTTGAAAAATATCATGTTAACAGTCATATTATAGTCTTTTAAACAATATCATGATAAAAAAGTCAAATTCTAATATGTTGAAAAATTTCATGAAAAAAATGTCATAGTATACTATGTCGAAAAATTTCATGAAAAGTAGGTCATCGTAAAGAATCTTGAAAAATTTCATGTTAACAATCTCATTATAGTATGTTAAACAGTAATTTGATAAAAAAAAGCCACATTTTGTCATGTTAAAAAAATTCCCGAAAAAAATGTCATAGTATAGTATGTCGAAAAATTTCATGAAAAGTAGGTCATCGTAAAGAATCTTGAAAAACTTAATGTTAACAATCTTATTATAGTATGTTAAACAGTAATATGATAAAAAAAAAGCCACATTTTGTCATGTTAAAAAATTTCCCGAAAAAAATACCATAGTATAGTATGTCGAAAAATTTCATGAAAAGTAGGTCATCGTAAAGAATCTTGAAATATTTCATGTTAAGTGATAATATAGTATGCTAAACAGTAATATGATAAAAAAAGCCACATTTTGTCATGTTAAAAAATTTCACGAAAAAAATGTCATAGTATGTCGAAAAATTTCATGAAAAGTAGGTCATCGTAAAGAATCTTGAAAAATATCATGTTAACAGTCATATTATAGTCTTTTAAACAATATCATGATAAAAAAAAAGTCAAATTCTATTATGTTGAAAAATTTCATTAAAAAAAAGTCATAGTATGTCGAAAAATTTCATGAAAAGTAGGTCATCGTAAAGAATCTTGAAAAATATCATGTTAACAGTCATATTATAGTCTTTTAAACAATATCATGATAAAAAAAAATCAAATTCTATTATGTTGAAAAATTTCATGAAAAAAATGTCATAGTATACTATGTCGAAAAATTTCATGAAAAGTAGGTCATCGTAAAGAATCTTGAAAAATTTCATGTTAACAGTCATATTATAGTATTTTAAACCGTATTACGATAAAAAAGCCAAATTCTATGATGTAAAAAAATTTCACGAAAAAATGTCATAGTATACTATGTCGAAAAATTTCATGAAAAGTAGGTCATAGTAAAGAATCTTTAAAATTTTCATGTTAACAATCATATTATAGAATGTTAAACAGTATTATGATAAAAAAAAGTCAAATTCTATTACGTTGAAAAATTTGAAGAAAAAAAATGTCATAGTATAGTATGTCGAAAAATTTCATGAAAAGTAGGTCATCGTAAAGAATCTTGAAAAATTTCATGTTAACAGTCATATTATAGTCTTTTAAACCGTATTACGATAAAAAAGCCAAATTCTATTATGTAAAAAAATTTCACGAAAAAATGTCATAGTATACTATGTCGAAAAATTTCATGAAAAGTAGGTCATCGTAAAGAATCTTGAAAAATTTCATGTTAAGTCATATTATAGTATGTTAAACAGTAATATGATAAAAAAAGCCACATTTTGTCATGTTAAAAAATTTCCCGAAAAAAATGTCATAGTATAGTATGTCGAAAAATTTCATGAAAAGTAGGTCATCGTAAATAATCTTGAAAAATTTCATGTTAACAGTCATATTATAGTATGTTAAACAGTATTATGATAAAAAGTCAAATTCTATTATGTTGAAAAATTTCACGAAAAAAAATCATAGTATAGTATGTCAAAATTTCATGAAAAGTAGGTCATCGTAAAGAATCTTGAAAAATTTCATGTTAACAATCTCATTATACTATGTTAAACATTAATATGATAAAAAAAAGCCACATTTTGTCATGTTAAAAAATATCCCGAAAAAAATCTCAAAGTAAAGTATGTCGAAAAATTTCATGAAAAGTAGGTCATCGTAAAGAATCTTGAAAAATTTCATGTTAACAATCTTGTTATAGTATGTTAACAGTATTATGATTTATAAGTCAAATTCTATTATGTTGAAAAATTTCATGAAAAAAATGTCATAGTATAGTATGTCGAAAAATTTCATGAAAAGTAGGTCATCGTAAAGAATCTTGAAAAATTTCATGTTAAGTCATATTATAGTATGTTAAACAGTAATATGATAAAAAAGCCACATTTTGTCATGTTAAAAAATTTCCCGAAAAAAATGTCATAGTATAGTATGTCGAAAAATTTCATGAAAAGTAGGTCATCGTAAAGAATCTTGAAAAATTTCATGTTAACAGTCATATTATAGTATTTTAAACAGTATTACGATAAAAAAGCCAAATTCTATTATGTTGAAAAATTTCACGAAAAAAAATCATAGTATAGTATGTCAATAAATTTCATGAAAAGTAGGTCATCATAAAGAATCTTGAAAAATTTCATGTTGTCATATAGTATTTTAAACCGTATTACGATAAAAAAGCCAAATTCTATGATGTAAAAAAATTTCACGAAAAAATGTCATAGTATACTATGTCGAAAAATTTCATGAAAAGTAGGTCATCGTAAAGAATCTTGAAAAATTTCATGTTAACAATGATGTTATAGTACGTTTAACAGTAATATGATAAAAAAAAGCCACATTTTGTCATGTTAAAAAATTTCCCGAAAAAAATGTCATAGTATAGTATGTCGAAAAATTTCATGAAAAGTAGGTCATCGTAAAGAATCTTGAAAAATTTCATGTTAACAGTCATATTATAGTATTTTAAACAGTATTATGATAAAAAATCCAAATTCTATTATGTTGAAAAATTTCACGAAAAAAAATCATAGTATAGTATGTCAATAAATTTCATGAAAAGTAGGTCATCATAAAGAATCTTGAAAAATTTCATGTTAAGTCATATAGTACTTTAAACAGTATTATGATAAAAAAAAAAGTCAAATTCCATGATGTAAAAAAATTTCACGAAAAAATGTCATAGTATACTATGTCGAAAAATTTCATGAAAAGTAGGTCATCGTAAAGAATCTTGAAAAATTTCATGTTAACAATCTTGTTATAGTATGTTAAACAGTATTATGATTTATAAGTCAAATTCTTTTATGTTAAAAAATTTCACGAAAAAAATGTCATAGTATGTCGAAAAATTTCATGAAAAGTAGGTCATCGTAAAGAATCTTGAAAAATATCATGTTAACAGTCATATTATAGTCTTTTAAACAATATCATGATAAAAAAAAGTCAAATTCTATTATGTTAAAAAATTTCATGAAAAAAATGTCATAGTATACTATGTCGAAAAATTTCATGAAAAGTAGGTCATCGTAAAGAATCTTGAAAAATTTCATGTTAACAGTCATATTATAGTATTTTAAACCGTATTACGATAAAAAAGCCAAATTCTATGATGTAAAAAAATTTCACGAAAAAATGTCATAGTATACTATGTCGAAAAATTTCATGAAAAGTAGGTCATAGTAAAGAATCTTTAAAATTTTCATGTTAACAATCATGTTATAGAATGTTAAACAGTATTATGATAAAAAAAAGTCAAATTCTATTACGTTGAAAAATTTGAAGAAAAAAATGTCATAGTATAGTATGTCGAAAAATGTCATGAAAAGTAGGTCATCGTAAAGAATCTTGAAAAATTTCATGTTAAGTCATATTATAGTATGTTAAACAGTAATATGATAAAAAAGCCACATTTTGTCATGTTAAAAAATTTCCCGAAAAAATGTCATAGTATAGTATGTCGAAAAATTTCATGAAAAGTAGGTCATCGTGAAGAATCTTGAAAAACTTAATGTTAACAATCTTATTATAGTATGTTAAACAGTAATATGATAAAAAAAAGCCACATTTTGTCATGTTAAAAAATTTCCCGAAAAAAATATCATAGTATAGTATGTCGAAAAATTTCATGAAAAGTAGGTCATCGTAAAGAATCTTGAAAAATTTCATGTTAACAGTCATATTATAGTATTTTAAACAGTATTATGATAAAAAATCCAAATTCTATTATGTTGAAAAATTTCACGAAAAAAAATCATAGTATAGTATGTCAATAAATTTCATGAAAAGTAGGTCATCATAAAGAATCTTGAAAAATTTCATGTTAAGTCATATAGTACTTTAAACAGTATTATGATAAAAAAAAAAAGTCAAATTCCATGATGTAAAAAAATTTCACGAAAAAATGTCATAGTATACTATGTCGAAAAATTTCATGAAAAGTAGGTCATCGTAAAGAATCTTGAAAAATTTCATGTTAAGTCATATTATAGTATGTTAAACAGTAATATGATAAAAAAGCCACATTTTGTCATGTTAAAAAATTTCCCGAAAAAATGTCATAGTATAGTATGTCGAAAAATTTCATGAAAAGTAGGTCATCGTGAAGAATCTTGAAAAACTTAATGTTAACAATCTTATTATAGTATGTTAAACAGTAATATGATAAAAAAAAGCCACATTTTGTCACGTTAAAAAATTTCCCGAAAAAAATATCATAGTATAGTATGTCGAAAAATTTCATGAAAAGTAGGTCATCGTAAAGAATCTTGAAAAATTTCATGTTAACAGTCATATTATAGTATTTTAAACAGTATTACGATAAAAAAGCCAAATTCTATTATGTTGAAAAATTTCACGAAAAAAAATCATAGTATAGTATGTCGAAAAATTTCATGAAAAGTAGGTCATCGTAAAGAATCTTGAAAAATTTCATGTTAACAATCTTGTTATACTATGTTAAACAGTATTATGATTTATAAGCCAAATTCTATGATGTAAAAAAATTTCACGAAAAAATGTCATAGTATACTATGTCGAAAAATTTCATGAAAAGTAGGTCATCGTAAAGAATCTTGAAAAATTTCATGTTAACAATGATGTTATAGTACGTTTAACAGTAATATGATAAAAAAAAGCCACATTTTGGCATGTTAAAAAATTTCCCGAAAAAAATGTCATAGTATAGTATGTCGAAAAATTTCATGAAAAGTAGGTCATCGTAAAGAATCTTGAAAAATTTCATGTTAACAATCTTGTTATAGTATGTTAAACAGTATTATGATTTATAAGTCAAATTCTTTTATGTTAAAAAATTTCACGAAAAAAATGTCATAGTATGTCGAAAAATTTCATGAAAAGTAGGTCATCGTAAAGAATCTTGAAAAATTTCATGTTAACAGTCATATTATAGTCTTTTAAACCGTATTACGATAAAAAAGCCAAATTCTATTATGTAAAAAAATTTCACGAAAAAATGTCATAGTATACTATGTCGAAAAATTTCATGAAAAGTAGGTCATCGTAAAGAATCTTTAAAATTTTCATGTTAACAATCATGTTATAGAATGTTAAACAGTATTATGATAAAAAAAAGTCAAATTCTATTACGTTGAAAAATTTGAAGAAAAAAATGTCAGTATAGTATGTCGAAAAATGTCATGAAAAGTAGGTCATCGTAAAGAATCTTGAAAAATTTCATGTTAAGTCATATTATAGTATTTTAAACAGTATTACGATAAAAAAGCCAAATTCTATTATGTTGAAAAATTTCACGAAAAAAAATCATAGTATAGTATGTCGAAAAATTTCATGAAAAGTAGGTCATCGTAAAGAATCTTGAAAAATTTCATGTTAACAATCTCATTATAGTATGTTAAACAGTAATATGATTAAAAAAGCCACATTTTGTCATATTAAAAAATTTCCCGAAAAAAATATCATAGTATAGTATGTCGAAAAATTTCATGAAAAGTAGGTCATCGTAAAGAATCTTGAAAAATATCATGTTAACAGTCATATTATAGTCTTTTAAACAATATCATGATAAAAAAGTCAAATTCTAATATGTTGAAAAATTTCATGAAAAAAATGTCATAGTATACTATGTCGAAAAATTTCATGAAAAGTAGGTCATCGTAAAGAATCTTGAAAAATTTCATGTTAACAATCTCATTATAGTATGTTAAACAGTAATTTGATAAAAAAAAGCCACATTTTGTCATGTTAAAAAAATTCCCGAAAAAAATGTCATAGTATAGTATGTCGAAAAATTTCATGAAAAGTAGGTCATCGTAAAGAATCTTGAAAAACTTAATGTTAACAATCTTATTATAGTATGTTAAACAGTAATATGATAAAAAAAAGCCACATTTTGTCATGTTAAAAAATTTCCCGAAAAAAATACCATAGTATAGTATGTCGAAAAATTTCATGAAAAGTAGGTCATCGTAAAGAATCTTGAAATATTTCATGTTAAGTGATAATATAGTATGCTAAACAGTAATATGATAAAAAAAAGCCACATTTTGTCATGTTAAAAAATTTCCAAAAAAAAGTCATAGTATAGTATGTCGAAAAATTTCATGAAAAGTAGGTCATCATAAAGAATCTTGAAAAATTTCATGTTAACAGTCATATTATAGTATTTTAAACAGTATTCCGATAAAAAAGTCAAATTCTATCATGTTGAAAAATTTCACGAAAAAAAATCATAGTATAGTATGTCAAAATTTCATGAAAAGTAGGTCATCGTAAAGAATCTTGAAAAATTTCATGTTAACAATCTCATTATACTATGTTAAACATTAATATGATTAAAAAAAAGCCACATTTTGTCATGTTAAAAAATATCCCGAAAAAAATCTCATAGTAAAGTATGTCGACAAATTTCATGAAAAGTAGGTCATCGTAAAGAATCTTGAAAAATTTCATGTTAACAATCTTGTTATAGTATGTTAAACAGTATTATGATTTATAAGTCAAATTCTTTTATGTTAAAAAATTTCACGAAAAAAATGTCATAGTATGTCGAAAAATTTCATGAAAAGTAGGTCATCGTAAAGAATCTTGAAAAATATCATGTTAACAGTCATATTATAGTCTTTTAAACAATATCATGATAAAAAAAAGTCAAATTCTATTATGTTGAAAAATTTCATTAAAAAAAAGTCATAGTATGTCGAAAAATTTCATGAAAAGTAGGTCATCGTAAAGAATCTTGAAAAATATCATGTTAACAGTCATATTATAGTCTTTTAAACAATATCATGATAAAAAAAAGTCAAATTCTATTATGTTGAAAAATTTCATGAAAAAAATGTCATAGTATACTATGTCGAAAAATTTCATGAAAAGTAGGTCATCGTAAAGAATCTTGAAAAATTTCATGTTAACAGTCATATTATAGTATTTTAAACCGTATTACGATAAAAAAGCCAAATTCTATGATGTAAAAAAATTTCACGAAAAAATGTCATAGTATACTATGTCGAAAAATTTCATGAAAAGTAGGTCATAGTAAAGAATCTTTAAAATTTTCATGTTAACAATCATATTATAGAATGTTAAACAGTATTATGATAAAAAAAAGTCAAATTCTATTACGTTGAAAAATTTGAAGAAAAAAAAATGTCATAGTATAGTATGTCGAAAAATTTCATGAAAAGTAGGTCATCGTAAAGAATCTTGAAAAATTTCATGTTAACAGTCATATTATAGTCTTTTAAACCGTATTACGATAAAAAAGCCAAATTCTATTATGTAAAAAAATTTCACGAAAAAATGTCATAGTATACTATGTCGAAAAATTTCATGAAAAGTAGGTCATCGTAAAGAATCTTGAAAAATTTCATGTTAAGTCATATTATAGTATGTTAAACAGTAATATGATAAAAAAGCCACATTTTGTCATGTTAAAAAATTTCCCGAAAAAAATGTCATAGTATAGTATGTCGAAAAATTTCATGAAAAGTAGGTCATCGTAAATAATCTTGAAAAATTTCATGTTAACAGTCATATTATAGTATGTTAAACAGTATTATGATAAAAAGTCAAATTCTATTATGTTGAAAAATTTCACGAAAAAAAATCATAGTATAGTATGTCAAAATTTCATGAAAAGTAGGTCATCGTAAAGAATCTTGAAAAATTTCATGTTAACAATCTCATTATACTATGTTAAACATTAATATGATAAAAAAGCCACATTTTGTCATGTTAAAAAATATCCCGAAAAAAATCTCAAAGTAAAGTATGTCGAAAAATTTCATGAAAAGTAGGTCATCGTAAAGAATCTTGAAAAATTTCATGTTAACAATCTTGTTATAGTATGTTAACAGTATTATGATTTATAAGTCGAATTCTATTATGTTGAAAAATTTCATGAAAAATATGTCATAGTATAGTATGTCGAAAAATTTCATGAAAAGTAGGTCATCGTAAAGAATCTTGAAAAATTTCATGTTAAGTCATATTATAGTATGTTAAACAGTAATATGATAAAAAAGCCACATTTTTTCATGTTAAAAAATTTCCCGAAAAAAATGTCATAGTATAGTATGTCGAAAAATTTCATGAAAAGTAGGTCATCGTAAAGAATCTTGAAAAATTTCATGTTAACAGTCATATTATAGTATTTTAAACAGTATTACGATAAAAAAGCCAAATTCTATTATGTTGAAAAATTTCACGAAAAAAAATCATAGTATAGTATGTCAATAAATTTCATGAAAAGTAGGTCATCATAAAGAATCTTGAAAAATTTCATGTTGTCATATAGTATTTTAAACCGTATTACGATAAAAAAGCCAAATTCTATGATGTAAAAAAATTTCACGAAAAAATGTCATAGTATACTATGTCGAAAAATTTCATGAAAAGTAGGTCATCGTAAAGAATCTTGAAAAATTTCATGTTAACAATGATGTTATAGTACGTTTAACAGTAATATGATAAAAAAAAAGCCACATTTTGTCATGTTAAAAAATTTCCCGAAAAAAATGTCATAGTATAGTATGTCGAAAAATTTCATGAAAAGTAGGTCATCGTAAAGAATCTTGAAAAATTTCATGTTAACAGTCATATTATAGTATTTTAAACAGTATTATGATAAAAAATCCAAATTCTATTATGTTGAAAAATTTCACGAAAAAAAATCATAGTATAGTATGTCAATAAATTTCATGAAAAGTAGGTCATCATAAAGAATCTTGAAAAATTTCATGTTAAGTCATATAGTACTTTAAACAGTATTATGATAAAAAAAAAGTCAAATTCCATGATGTAAAAAAATTTCACGAAAAAATGTCATAGTATACTATGTCGAAAAATTTCATGAAAAGTAGGTCATCGTAAAGAATCTTGAAAAATTTCATGTTAACAATCTTGTTATAGTATGTTAAACAGTATTATGATTTATAAGTCAAATTCTTTTATGTTAAAAAATTTCACGAAAAAAATGTCATAGTATAGTATGTCGAAAAATTTCATGAAAAGTAGGTCATCGTAAAGAATCTTGAAAAATATCATGTTAACAGTCATATTATAGTCTTTTAAACAATATCATGATAAAAAAAAGTCAAATTCTATTATGTTGAAAAATTTCATGAAAAAAATGTCATAGTATACTATGTCGAAAAATTTCATGAAAAGTAGGTCATCGTAAAGAATCTTGAAAAATTTCAAGTTAACAATCATATTATAGTATTTTAAACAGTATTACGATAAAAAAGCCAAATTCTATTATGTTGAAAAATATCACGAAAAAAATCATAGTATAGTATGTCGAAAAATTTCATGAAAATTAGGTCATCATAAAGAATCTTGAAAAATTTCATGTTAAGTCATATTATAGTATTTTAAACAGTATTATGATAAAGAAGTCAAATTCTATGATGTATAAAAATTTCACGAAAAAATGTCATAGTATACTATGTCGAAAAATTTCATGAAAAGTAGGTCATCGTAAAGAATCTTGAAAAATTTCATGTTAACAATCTCATTATAGTATGTTAAACAGTAATATGATAAAAAAAAGCCACATTTTGTCATGTTAAAAAATTTCCCGAAAAAAATGTCATAGTATAGTATGTCGAAAAATTTCATGAAAAGTAGGTCATCGTAAAGAATCTTTAAAAATTTCATGTTAACAATCATGTTATAGAATGTTAAACAGTATTATGATAAAAAAGTCAAATTCTATTACGTTGAAAAATTTGAAGAAAAAAATGTCATAGTATAGTATGTCGAAAAATTTCATGAAAAGTAGGTCATCGTAAAGAATCTTGAAAAATGTCATGTTAACAGTCATATTATAGTATTTTAAACAGTATTACGATAAAAAAAGCCAAATTCTATTATGTTGAAAAATTTCACGAAAAAAAATCATAGTATAGTATGTCGAAAAATTTCATGAAAAGTAGGTCATCGTAAAGAATCTTGAAAAATTTCATGTTAACAATCTCATTATAGTATGTTAAACAGTAATATGATTAAAAAAGCCACATTTTGTCATATTAAAAAATTTCCCGAAAAAAATATCATAGTATAGTATGTCGAAAAATTTCATGAAAAGTAGGTCATCGTAAAGAATCTTGAAAAATATCATGTTAACAGTCATATTATAGTCTTTTAAACAATATCATGATAAAAAAGTCAAATTCTAATATGTTGAAAAATTTCATGAAAAAAATGTCATAGTATACTATGTCGAAAAATTTCATGAAAAGTAGGTCATCGTAAAGAATCTTGAAAAATTTCATGTTAACAATCTCATTATAGTATGTTAAACAGTAATTTGATAAAAAAAAGCCACATTTTGTCATGTTAAAAAAATTCCCGAAAAAAATGTCATAGTATAGTATGTCGAAAAATTTCATGAAAAGTAGGTCATCGTAAAGAATCTTGAAAAACTTAATGTTAACAATCTTATTATAGTATGTTAAACAGTAATATGATAAAAAAAGCCACATTTTGTCATGTTAAAAAATTTCCCGAAAAAAATATCATAGTATAGTATGTCGAAAAATTTCATGAAAAGTAGGTCATCGTAAAGAATCTTGAAAAATTTCATGTTAAGTGATAATATAGTATGCTAAACAGTAATATGATAAAAAAAAGCCACATTTTGTCATGTTAAAAAATTTCCAAAAAAAAGTCATAGTATAGTATGTCGAAAAATTTCATGAAAAGTAGGTCATCATAAAGAATCTTGAAAAATTTCATGTTAACAGTCATATTATAGTATTTTAAACAGTATTCCGATAAAAAAGTCAAATTCTATCATGTTGAAAAATTTCACGAAAAAAAATCATAGTATAGTATGTCAAAATTTCATGAAAAGTAGGTCATCGTAAAGAATCTTGAAAAATTTCATGTTAACAATCTCATTATACTATGTTAAACATTAATATGATTTAAAAAAAGCCACATTTTGTCATGTTAAAAAATATCCCGAAAAAAATCTCATAGTAAAGTATGTCGACAAATTTCATGAAAAGTAGGTCATCGTAAAGAATCTTGAAAAATTTCATGTTAACAATCTTGTTATAGTATGTTAAACAGTATTATGATTTATAAGTCAAATTCTTTTATGTTAAAAAATTTCACGAAAAAAATGTCATAGTATGTCGAAAAATTTCATGAAAAGTAGGTCATCGTAAAGAATCTTGAAAAATATCATGTTAACAGTCATATTATAGTCTTTTAAACAATATCATGATAAAAAAAAGTCAAATTCTATTATGTTGAAAAATTTCATTAAAAAAAAGTCATAGTATGTCGAAAAATTTCATGAAAAGTAGGTCATCGTAAAGAATCTTGAAAAATATCATGTTAACAGTCATATTATAGTCTTTTAAACAATATCATGATAAAAAAAAATCAAATTCTATTATGTTGAAAAATTTCATGAAAAAAATGTCATAGTATACTATGTCGAAAAATTTCATGAAAAGTAGGTCATCGTAAAGAATCTTGAAAAATTTCATGTTAACAGTCATATTATAGTATTTTAAACCGTATTACGATAAAAAAGCCAAATTCTATGATGTAAAAAAATTTCACGAAAAAATGTCATAGTATACTATGTCGAAAAATTTCATGAAAAGTAGGTCATAGTAAAGAATCTTTAAAATTTTCATGTTAACAATCATATTATAGAATGTTAAACAGTATTATGATAAAAAAAAGTCAAATTCTATTACGTTGAAAAATTTGAAGAAAAAAAATGTCATAGTATAGTATGTCGAAAAATTTCATGAAAAGTAGGTCATCGTAAAGAATCTTGAAAAATTTCATGTTAACAGTCATATTATAGTCTTTTAAACCGTATTACGATAAAAAAGCCAAATTCTATTATGTAAAAAAATTTCACGAAAAAATGTCATAGTATACTATGTCGAAAAATTTCATGAAAAGTAGGTCATCGTAAAGAATCTTGAAAAATTTCATGTTAAGTCATATTATAGTATGTTAAACAGTAATATCATAAAAAAGCCACATTTTGTCATGTTAAAAAATTTCCCGAAAAAAATGTCATAGTATAGTATGTCGAAAAATTTCATGAAAAGTAGGTCATCGTAAATAATCTTGAAAAATTTCATGTTAACAGTCATATTATAGTATGTTAAACAGTATTATGATAAAAAGTCAAATTCTATTATGTTGAAAAATTTCACGAAAAAAAATCATAGTATAGTATGTCAAAATTTCATGAAAAGTAGGTCATCGTAAAGAATCTTGAAAAATTTCATGTTAACAATCTCATTATACTATGTTAAACATTAATATGATAAAAAAAGCCACATTTTGTCATGTTAAAAAATATCCCGAAAAAAATCTCAAAGTAAAGTATGTCGAAAAATTTCATGAAAAGTAGGTCATCGTAAAGAATCTTGAAAAATTTCATGTTAACAATCTTGTTATAGTATGTTAACAGTATTATGATTTATAAGTCAAATTCTATTATGTTGAAAAATTTCATGAAAAAAATGTCATAGTATAGTATGTCGAAAAATTTCATGAAAAGTAGGTCATCGTAAAGAATCTTGAAAAATTTCATGTTAAGTCATATTATAGTATGTTAAACAGTAATATGATAAAAAAGCCACATTTTGTCATGTTAAAAAATTTCCCGAAAAAAATGTCATAGTATAGTATGTCGAAAAATTTCATGAAAAGTAGGTCATCGTAAAGAATCTTGAAAAATTTCATGTTAACAGTCATATTATAGTATTTTAAACAGTATTACGATAAAAAAGCCAAATTCTATTATGTTGAAAAATTTCACGAAAAAAAATCATAGTATAGTATGTCAATAAATTTCATGAAAAGTAGGTCATCATAAAGAATCTTGAAAAATTTCATGTTGTCATATAGTATTTTAAACCGTATTACGATAAAAAAGCCAAATTCTATGATGTAAAAAAATTTCACGAAAAAATGTCATAGTATACTATGTCGAAAAATTTCATGAAAAGTAGGTCATCGTAAAGAATCTTGAAAAATTTCATGTTAACAATGATGTTATAGTACGTTTAACAGTAATATGATAAAAAAAAGCCACATTTTGTCATGTTAAAAAATTTCCCGAAAAAAATGTCATAGTATAGTATGTCGAAAAATTTCATGAAAAGTAGGTCATCGTAAAGAATCTTGAAAAATTTCATGTTAACAGTCATATTATAGTATTTTAAACAGTATTATGATAAAAAATCCAAATTCTATTATGTTGAAAAATTTCACGAAAAAAAATCATAGTATAGTATGTCAATAAATTTCATGAAAAGTAGGTCATCATAAAGAATCTTGAAAAATTTCATGTTAAGTCATATAGTACTTTAAACAGTATTATGATAAAAAAAAAGTCAAATTCCATGATGTAAAAAAATTTCACGAAAAAATGTCATAGTATACTATGTCGAAAAATTTCATGAAAAGTAGGTCATCGTAAAGAATCTTGAAAAATTTCATGTTAACAATCTTGTTATAGTATGTTAAACAGTATTATGATTTATAAGTCAAATTCTTTTATGTTAAAAAATTTCACGAAAAAAATGTCATAGTATGTCGAAAAATTTCATGAAAAGTAGGTCATCGTAAAGAATCTTGAAAAATATCATGTTAACAGTCATATTATAGTCTTTTAAACAATATCATGATAAAAAAAAGTCAAATTCTATTATGTTAAAAAATTTCATGAAAAAAATGTCATAGTATACTATGTCGAAAAATTTCATGAAAAGTAGGTCATCGTAAAGAATCTTGAAAAATTTCATGTTAACAGTCATATTATAGTATTTTAAACCGTATTACGATAAAAAAGCCAAATTCTATGATGTAAAAAAATTTCACGAAAAAATGTCATAGTATACTATGTCGAAAAATTTCATGAAAAGTAGGTCATAGTAAAGAATCTTTAAAATTTTCATGTTAACAATCATGTTATAGAATGTTAAACAGTATTATGATAAAAAAAAGTCAAATTCTATTACGTTGAAAAATTTGAAGAAAAAAATGTCATAGTATAGTATGTCGAAAAATGTCATGAAAAGTAGGTCATCGTAAAGAATCTTGAAAAATTTCATGTTAAGTCATATTATAGTATGTTAAACAGTAATATGATAAAAAAGCCACATTTTGTCATGTTAAAAAATTTCCCGAAAAAATGTCATAGTATAGTATGTCGAAAAATTTCATGAAAAGTAGGTCATCGTGAAGAATCTTGAAAAACTTAATGTTAACAATCTTATTATAGTATGTTAAACAGTAATATGATAAAAAAAAGCCACATTTTGTCATGTTAAAAAATTTCCCGAAAAAAATATCATAGTATAGTATGTCGAAAAATTTCATGAAAAGTAGGTCATCGTAAAGAATCTTGAAAAATTTCATGTTAACAGTCATATTATAGTATTTTAAACAGTATTATGATAAAAAATCCAAATTCTATTATGTTGAAAAATTTCACGAAAAAAAATCATAGTATAGTATGTCAATAAATTTCATGAAAAGTAGGTCATCATAAAGAATCTTGAAAAATTTCATGTTAAGTCATATAGTACTTTAAACAGTATTATGATAAAAAAAAAAAGTCAAATTCCATGATGTAAAAAAATTTCACGAAAAAATGTCATAGTATACTATGTCGAAAAATTTCATGAAAAGTAGGTCATCGTAAAGAATCTTGAAAAATTTCATGTTAAGTCATATTATAGTATGTTAAACAGTAATATGATAAAAAAGCCACATTTTGTCATGTTAAAAAATTTCCCGAAAAAATGTCATAGTATAGTATGTCGAAAAATTTCATGAAAAGTAGGTCATCGTGAAGAATCTTGAAAAACTTAATGTTAACAATCTTATTATAGTATGTTAAACAGTAATATGATAAAAAAAAGCCACATTTTGTCACGTTAAAAAATTTCCCGAAAAAAATATCATAGTATAGTATGTCGAAAAATTTCATGAAAAGTAGGTCATCGTAAAGAATCTTGAAAAATTTCATGTTAACAGTCATATTATAGTATTTTAAACAGTATTACGATAAAAAAGCCAAATTCTATTATGTTGAAAAATTTCACGAAAAAAAATCATAGTATAGTATGTCGAAAAATTTCATGAAAAGTAGGTCATCGTAAAGAATCTTGAAAAATTTCATGTTAACAATCTTGTTATACTATGTTAAACAGTATTATGATTTATAAGCCAAATTCTATGATGTAAAAAAATTTCACGAAAAAATGTCATAGTATACTATGTCGAAAAATTTCATGAAAAGTAGGTCATCGTAAAGAATCTTGAAAAATTTCATGTTAACAATGATGTTATAGTACGTTTAACAGTAATATGATAAAAAAAAAGCCACATTTTGGCATGTTAAAAAATTTCCCGAAAAAAATGTCATAGTATAGTATGTCGAAAAATTTCATGAAAAGTAGGTCATCGTAAAGAATCTTGAAAAATTTCATGTTAACAATCTTGTTATAGTATGTTAAACAGTATTATGATTTATAAGTCAAATTCTTTTATGTTAAAAAATTTCACGAAAAAAATGTCATAGTATGTCGAAAAATTTCATGAAAAGTAGGTCATCGTAAAGAATCTTGAAAAATTTCATGTTAACAGTCATATTATAGTCTTTTAAACCGTATTACGATAAAAAAGCCAAATTCTATTATGTAAAAAAATTTCACGAAAAAATGTCATAGTATACTATGTCGAAAAATTTCATGAAAAGTAGGTCATCGTAAAGAATCTTTAAAATTTTCATGTTAACAATCATGTTATAGAATGTTAAACAGTATTATGATAAAAAAAAGTCAAATTCTATTACGTTGAAAAATTTGAAGAAAAAAATGTCAGTATAGTATGTCGAAAAATGTCATGAAAAGTAGGTCATCGTAAAGAATCTTGAAAAATTTCATGTTAAGTCATATTATAGTATGTTAAACAGTAATATGATAAAAAAGCCACATTTTGTCATGTTAAAAAATTTCCCGAAAAAAATGTCATAGTATAGTATGTCGAAAAATTTCATGAAAAGTAGGTCACCGTAAATAATCTTGAAAAATTTCATGTTAACAGTCATATTATAGTATGTTAAACAGTATTATGATAAAAAGTCAAATTCTATTATGTTGAAAAATTTCACGAAAAAAATGTCATAGTATAGTATGTCGAAGAATTTCATGAAAAGTAGGTCATAGTAAAGAATCTTGAAAAATTTCATGGTAACAGTCATATTATAGTATGTTAAACAGTATTATGATAAAATAAAGCCACATTTTGTCATGTTAAAAAATTTCCCGAAAAAAAATATCATAGTATAGTATGTCGAAAAATTTCATGGAAAAAAGTTATAGTATACTATGTCGAAAAATTACATGAAAAGTAGGTCATCGTAAAGAATCTTGAAAAAATTCACGTTAACAATCATATTACAGTATATTAACATACAATACTATGACTTTTCGACATACTATACTGAGTTTTTTCAACATACTATCCTGACTTTTTTGACATCCTATAATATGATTTTTTTTCAACATACTATACTATGACTTTTTTGACATACTATACTATGACTTTTTTGACATACTATACTTTGATTTTTTTCAACATACTATACTGTTTTTTCGACATACTATACTATGATTTTTTTGACATACTATACTATGACTTTTTTCGACATACTATACTATGATTTTTTTGACATACTATACCATGATTTTTTTCGACATACTGTACTATAACTTTTTTCAACATACTATACGATGACTTTTTTGACATACTATACTATGACTTTTTTGACATACTATACTTTGATTTTTTTCAACATACTATACTGTTTTTTCAACATACTATACTATGACTTTTTTCGACATACTATACTATGATTTTTTTTGACATACTATACCATGATTTTTTTCGACATACTGTACTATAACTTTTTTCAACATACTATACGATGACTTTTTTGACATACTATACTATAACTTTTCGACATAGTATACTATGACTTTTTTAACATAATATACTATGATTTTTTGACATACTATACTCTTAATATTTTTAGGAGTAATTACGGTATACAACATTTTTGAGACTATAATATTTTCACGGTAAAGTAATATTTAATAATTAGAATATAAAATATGTTAAATAACGCAAGACTATGATTATCATGATGCTTGAACGCACTCTCGTGGTTTCGCAGCTACTTTTATTTAGTACGTAATAATACAGTTTACAGTAATGAGAAGTCTTAAAAACTGATTTACATTCTTCGGGCTGGGGAATATAATGTCAATGAAATAAGGTAGATTTCTATATGAATAATGTATTTTATAATATATGACAAATGTATACGTAGTCATATATAAAATTACCATACTACCATATCAAAATGAGTAATCAGAACATTTAATAATTAATTTTGTTAGATTTTTAGTATAAACCCAAAGAATATGTATGCATAATATCATAACTTCACATGTGAATTTCCCCACTGTGGGACTAATAAAGGAATATCTTATCTTATCTTATATTGCTTCCACTAACAGAAAAACAATCATATTGAATTATTTCCCAGCCCTGTACACATCTGTGATTAAAAATGATCATTATATCCTCAAATCCAGAAAACACATATCGTACGAGCAGAAATCATTCAAAAACCAAGAAAATCTCCCAACAGTCGAGAAATATTTTCTCAACAATGTTAATGTAAGTTGATAATTGAACTCCAGTAATTTATTAATGTATTTATTTTATCAAAGGGGAGATCCTGCCTATAGAAATAAACTATTTGATATTAAAGTAACTTAATATCGGAATACAGCAGTTTATACTTTAGTGCAGCTACTTGACAACTGTTTGATTTCACAAATGAAATATAATGGAAATACCTCAATAGTACACAGCATAAAAAGTGGTTGACATAATGTGTGTGTGTGTGTGTGTGTGTGTGTATATATATATATATATATATATATAAAAAGAGTATTACATCAATATTTACATACAGCAATATGTGTAGTGTTTTAAATAAACAGCTTATATGGAGAAGGGAGAGAGAACAAAGTTATAGAAAATTAGATGTCCTTCCCTGTGATCAGTCAGTTATAATAAAGATATAACTGTACGTAATGTCTGTAATAGCCACCAACAAGCTGAGCTCAACCCGTTTCCCTTCAACGTTGTGAATCCATGAGCCACATCAATTAAAAGGACTCATCTCAGACACTATTTCAAACATTGTGTTGTGAGACATTTGACTTTTAAAAGTCCCTTCAGGACACCAATTGGACAAAATAGTAATTAACTGTGGAGAGCAGCTAATCAAAGAAGCTTCTCTGAATCTGATGAATCTGATCACAGATTGTCTGAAGCTTCAGTTTATTTCAGATGTTTTTCTTGGCATTAAACTTGAATAACTCACGAGGAACGTGATGTAAAAGTGACCAGTTGTTGACCAGTAATCTCTCTCGTCATTGTTTTCTGTGCTCACGTTTAGACGTTACTGTATTCTCTGTGTGTTGTGTGATATATAACAGTCTCGGTTAACTCACATGCTTTTAATAATGTCAGACAGAGTTCTTGTCGGCCGGTTTCTTCTCTGTTGATCAGGTGGATGTCGTCGTCTGTTCAGCGTCCGGTGTAGATGAGATCTGAGGAGAGACCAATGATTGATGAATCATTAGCATTGAACTCTACTCTCCATGCTGGTATCCAGTATGGCTCAGGTGGTGTTGAGGGGGGTCTCACCACGGCAGTGCTCGGGGTTGAAGTTTTCGTAGATGGGGTAGAGAGGATTGTCCTGCTCGCTGCGAAGCTTCCTGGCTCTCAGGACGTCCCGGACACACTGGTGCAGGAAGGCATACTGGCACTGCAGCACACACACCCGCTGATCACTTTACACGATCAATACCTCCATGGATTATTATTATTAAAAACACTGGATGTTACTTCACATCTCATCACTTTCTAGAATTTACTAAACTAAGATTTTCTTTTTCAACATACTGTACTATGACTTTTTTTAAATAATCGTTTTGTACAGCACCTTCCATACATCATTGAAACTCAAAGTGCTGATGACATTATTATTATATAGTACGTTAAAAAAAGTTATTAAAAACGTCATAGTATAGTATGTCGAAAAAAATCATAATACAGTATGTCGAAAAAAGTAATTTAAAAAGTCAGTATAGTATGTCAAAAAAAATCATAGTATAGTATGTCGAAAAAAGTAATTTAAAAAGTCATAGTATCGTATGTCGAAAAAGATCATAGTACAGTATGTTGAAAAAAGTCAAAGTATAGTTTGTCGAAAAAAGTCATTGTATAGTATGTCGAAAAAATCATTTTATAGTATGTCGAAAAAAGTCATAGTATAGTGTGTCGAAAAAATCATTTTATATTACGTCGAAAAAAGTAATTTAAAAAGTCATACTATAGTATGTTGAAAAAAAGTCATAGTATAGTATGTTGAAAAAAATAAGTAAACATCATAGTATAGTATGTCGAAAAAAGTCATAGTATAGTATGTCAAAAAAAGTAATTTCAAAAGTCAGTATAGTATGTCGAAAAAAGTCATAGTATGTTGAAAAATATCATAGTATGGTATGTCGAAAAAAAGTAATTTAAAAAGTCAGTATAGAATGTCGAAAAAAGTCATAGTATACTATGTCGAAAAAAGTAATAGTGTAGTATGTTGAAAAAAGTCAGTATAGTATGTCGAAAAAGATCATAGTATAGTATGTCAAATATAGTATGTCGAAATAAGTAATTTAAAGTCATAGTATAGTATGTCCAAAAAAAATCAAAGTATAGGATATCGAAAAAAATCATCGTATAGTTTGTCGAAAAAAGTCATAGTATAGTATCTCTAAAAAGATCATAGTATAGTATGTCGAAAAAAGGTATAGTATAGTATGTCGAAAAAAGTAATTTAAAAAATCGCAGTATAGTATGTCGAAAAAGATCATAGTATAGTATGTTGAAAAAAAGTCATAGTATAGTATGTCAAAAAAGATCATAGTATAGTATGTTGAAAAAAGTCATAGTATAGTATGTCAAAAAAGATCATAGTATAGTATGTCGAATATAGTATGTCGAAAAAAGTAATTTAAAGTCATAGTGTAGTATGTTGAAAAAAAATCATAGTATAGGATGTCGAAAAAAGTAATTTAAAAAGTCATAGTATAGTATGTCGAAAAAAGTCATAGTATAGTATGTTGAAAAACATCATGGTATAGTATGTCGAAAAAAATCATAGTATAGTATGTCAAAAAAAGTAATTTAAAAACGCATAGTAGTATGTCGAAAAAAATCATAGTGTAGTATGTCGAAAAAAGTCATAGTATAGTATGTTGAAAAAAATCACAGTATAGTATGTCGAAAAAGATCACAGTATAGTATGTCGAAAAAGTCATAGTATGGTATGTCAAAAAAAGTAATTTAAAAACTCATAGTATAGTTTGTCGAAAAAAGTCAAAGTATAGTATGTCAAAAAAAGTTATTTAAAAACGTATAGTATAGTATGTGGAAGTCATAGTATAGTATGTCGAAAAAAGTCATTGTATAGTATGTCGAAAAAATCATTTTATAGTATGTCGAAAAAACTCATAGTATAGTGTGTCGAAAAAATCATTTTATATTACGTCGAAAAAAGTAATTTAAAAAGTCATACTATAGTATGTTGAAAAAAAGTCATAGTATAGTATGTTGAAAAAAATAAGTAAACATCATAGTATAGTATGTCGAAAAAAGTCATACTATAGTATGTCAAAAAAAGTAATTTAAAAAGTCAGTATAGTATGTCGAAAAAAGTCATAGTATGTTGAAAAATATCATAGTATGGTATGTCGAAAAAAAGTAATTTAAAAAGTCAGTATAGAATGTCGAAAAAAGTCATAGTATACTATGTCGAAAAAAAGTAATAGTGTAGTATGTTGAAAAAAGTCAGTATAGTATGTCGAAAAAGATCATAGTATAGTATGTCAAATATAGTATGTCGAAATAAGTAATTTAAAGTCATAGTGTAGTATGTTGAAAAAAGTCAGTGTAGTATGTCGAAAAAGATCATAGTATAGTATGTCAAATATAGTATGTCGAAATAAGTAATTTAAAGTCATAGTATAGTATGTCCAAAAAAAAATCAAAGTATAGGATATCGAAAAAAATCATCGTATAGTTTGTCGAAAAAAATAGTTTGTAGTATGTTGAAAAAAAAATCATAGTATAGGATGTCGAAAAAAGTAATTTAAAAAGTCATAGTATAGTATGTCGAAAAAAGTCATAGTATAGTATGTTGAAAAACATCATGGTATAGTATGTCGAAAAAAATCATAGTATAGTATGTCAAAAAAAGTAATTTAAAAACGCATAGTAGTATGTCGAAAAAAATCATAGTGTAGTATGTCGAAAAAAGTCATAGTATAGTATGTTGAAAAAAATCACAGTATAGTATGTCGAAAAAGATCACAGTATAGTATGTCGAAAACAGTCAGTACAGTATGTCAAAAAAGTCATAGTATGGTATGTCAAAAAAAGTAATTTAAAAAGTCATAGTATAGTATGTCAAAAAAAGTAATTAAAAACGTCATAGTATAGTATGTCGAAAAAGATCACAGTATAGTATGTCGAAAAAAGTCAGTGTAGTATGTCGAAAAAAGTAATTAGAAACGTCATAATACAGTATATCGAAAAAAGTAATTTAAAAAGTCATAGTATAGTATGTCGGAAAAAGTAATTTAAAAAGATCAAGTATGTCGAAAAAAGTCATAGTGTAGTATGTCGAAAAAGATCATAGTATAGTATGTCGAAAAGTCATAGTATAGTATGTCGAAAAAGCTCATAGTATAGTATGTCGAAAAGTCATAGTACAGTATGTCGAAAAAAACCATAGTATAGTATGTCGAAAAAAGTCACAGTATAGTATGTTGAAAAAAGTCAGTATAGTATGTCAAAAAAGATCATAGTATAGTATGTCGAAAAAAGTCATAGTATAGTATGTCGAAAAAGATCATGGTATAGTATGTCGAAAAAAGTAATTTAAAAACGTATAGTATGTCAAAAAAGTAATTTAAAAACGCATAGTATAGCATGTCGAAAAAAGTCATAGTATAGTATGTCGAAAAAAGTAATTTAAAAATGCATAGTATAGTTTGTCGAAAAAAAAGTCATACTATAGTATGTCGAAAAAAGTCATAGTATAGTATGTTGAAAAAAATAAGTAAAAACGTCATAGTCGTATGTCAAAAAAAGTCATAGTATAGTATGTCGAAAAAAGTCATAGTATAGTATTTCGAAAAAACTCAGTATAGTATGTCAAAAAAGTAATTTAAAAAGTCAGTATACTATGTCGAAAAAAGTCATAGCATAGTATGTCGAAAATATTCATAGTATAGTGTGTCGAAAAAAGTCATAGTATAGTATGTTGAAAAAAGTAATTTAAAACGTCATAGTATAGTATGTCGAAAAAAGTCATAGTATAGTATGTTGAAAAACATAGTATGGTATGTCGAAAAAGATCATAGTATAGTATGTCGAAAAAAGTCATAGTATAGTATGTCGAAAAAAGTCATAGTATAGTATGTTGAAAAAAGTAATTTAAAGTCATAGTATAGTATGTCGAAAAAAGTAATAGTGTAGTATGTTGAAAAAAGTCAGTATAGTATGTCGAAAAAGATCATAGTGTAGTATGTCGAATATAGTATGTCGAAAAAAGTCAGTATAGTATGTCGAAAAAAATCATAGTATAGTATGTCGAAAAAAGTCACAGTATAGTATGTCGAAAAAAGTCAGCATAGTATGTCAAAAAAGTAATTTAAAAAATCGCAGTATAGTATGTCGAAAAAGATCATAGTATAGTATGTTGAAAAAAAGTCATAGTATAGTATGTCAAAAAAGATCATAGTATAGTATGTCGAAAAAGATCATAGTATAGTATGTCGAATATAGTATGTCGAAAAAAGTAATTTAAAGTCATAGTGTAGTATGTTGAAAAAAAATCATAGTATAGGATGTCGAAAAAAGTAATTTAAAAAGTCATAGTATAGTATGTCGAAAAACATCATGGTATAGTATGTCGAAAAAAATCATAGTATAGTATGTCAAAAAAAGTAATTTAAAAACGCATAGTAGTATGTCGAAAAAAATCATAGTGTAGTATGTCGAAAAAAAGTCATACTACAGTATGTTGAAAAAAAATCACAGTATAGTATGTCGAAAAAGATCACAGTATAGTATGTCGAAAAAAGTCAGTATAGTATGTCAAAAAAGTCATAGTATGGTATGTCAAAAAAAAGAATTTAAAAAGTCATAGTATAGTATGTCGAAAAACTTCATATAGTATGTCGAAAAAAATCATAGTATAGTATGTCAAAAAAAGTAATTAAAAACGTCATAGTATAGTATGTCGAAAAAAGTAATTTAAAAAGTCATAGTACAGTATATCGAAAAAAGTAATTTAAAAAGTCATAGTATAGTATGTTGAAAAAAATCACAGTATAGTATGTCGAAAAAGATCACAGTATAGTATGTCTAAAAAAGTCAGTATAGTATGTCGAAAAAAGTAATTAGAAACGTCATAGTACAGTATATCGAAAAAAGTAATTTAAAAAGTCATAGTATAGTATGTCGGAAAAAGTAATTTAAAAAGATCAAGTATGTCGAAAAAAGTCATAGTGTAGTATGTCGAAAAAGATCATAGTATAGTATGTCGAAAAGTCATAGTATAGTATGTCAAAAAAGATCATAGTATAGTATGTCGAAAAAGATCATAGTATAGTATGTCGAATATAGTATGTCGAAAAAAGTAATTTAAAGTCATAGTGTAGTATGTTGAAAAAAAATCATAGTATAGGATGTCGAAAAAAGTAATTTAAAAAGTCATAGTATAGTATGTCGAAAAAAGTCATAGTATAGTATGTCGAAAAAAGTAATTTAAAAAGTCATAGTACAGTATATCGAAAAAAGTAATTTAAAAAGTCATAGTATAGTATGTTGAAAAAAATCACAGTATAGTATGTCGAAAAAGATCACAGTATAGTATGTCTAAAAAAGTCAGTATAGTATGTCGAAAAAAGTAATTAGAAACGTCATAGTACAGTATATCGAAAAAAGTAATTTAAAAAGTCATAGTATAGTATGTCGGAAAAAGTAATTTAAAAAGATCAAGTATGTCGAAAAAAGTCATAGTGTAGTATGTCGAAAAAGATCATAGTATAGTATGTCGAAAAGTCATAGTATAGTATGTCGAAAAAGAGCATAGTATAGTATGTCGAAAAGTCACAGTACAGTATGTCGAAAAAAACCATAGTATAGTATGTCGAAAAAAGTCACAGTATAGTATGTTGAAAAAAGTCAGTATAGTATGTCAAAAAAGATCATAGTATAGTATGTCGAAAAAAGTCATAGTATAGTATGTCGAAAAAGATCATGGTATAGTATGTCGAAAAAGTAATTTAAAAACGTATAGTATGTCAAAAAAGTAATTTAAAAACGCATAGTATAGCATGTCGAAAAAAGTCATAGTATAGTATGTCGAAAAAAGTAATTTAAAAATGCATAGTATAGTTTGTCGAAAAAAGTCATACTATAGTATGTCGAAAAAAAGTCATAGTATAGTATGTTGAAAAAAATAAGTAAAAACGTCATAGTCGTATGTCAAAAAAAGTCATAGTATAGTATGTCGAAAAAAGTCATAGTATAGTATTTCGAAAAAACTCAGTATAGTATGTCAAAAAAGTAATTTAAAAAGTCAGTATACTATGTCGAAAAAAAGTCATAGCATAGTATGTCGAAAAAAAATTCATAGTATAGTGTGTCGAAAAAAGTCATAGTATAGTATGTCGAAAAAAGTAATTTAAAACGTCATAGTATAGTATGTCGAAAAAAGTCATAGTATAGTATGTTGAAAAACATAGTATGGTATGTCGAAAAAGATCATAGTATAGTATGTCGAAAAAAAGTCATAGTATAGTATGTCGAAAAAAGTCATAGTATAGTATGTCGAAAAAAGTAATTTAAAGTCATAGTATAGTATGTCGAAAAAAGTCATAGTATAGTATGTCGAAAAAAGTAATAGTGTAGTATGTCGAAAAAAGTCAGTATAGTATGTCGAAAAAGATCATAGTGTAGTATGTCGAATATAGTATGTCGAAAAAATCATAGTGTAGTATGTCGAAAAAAGTAATTTAAAAACGCATAGTATAGTATGTCGAAAAAAAGTCAGTATAGTATGTCGAAAAAAATCATAGTATAGTATGTCGAAAAAAGTCATAGTATAGTATGTCGAAAAAAGTCAGTATAGTATGTCAAAAAAGTCATAGTATAGTACATTGAAAAAAGTAATTTAAAAACTCAGTATAGTATGTCGAAAAAGTAATTTAAAAAGTCATAGTATAGTATGTCGAAAAAAGTAATTTAAAAAGTCATAGTATAGTATGTCGAAAAACGTCATAGTATAGTATGTTGAAAAACATAGTATGGTATGTCGAAAAAGATCATAGTATAGTATGTCGAAAAAAGTCATAGTATAGTATGTCGAAAAAAGTCATAGTATAGTATGTCGAAAAAAGTAATTTAAAGTCATAGTATAGTATGTCGAAAAAAGTAATTTAAAAAGTGATAGTACAGTATATCGAAAAAAGTAATTTAAAAAGCCATAGTATAGTATGTCGAAAAAGATCACAGTATAGTATGTCGAAAAAAAGTCAGTATAGTATGTTGAAAAAAGTCATAGTATTGAAAAAAGTAATTTAAAAACTCAGTATAGTATGTCGAAAAAAGTAATTAGAAACGTCATAGTACAGTATATCGAAAAAAGTAATTTAAAAAGTCATAGTATAGTATGTCGAAAAAGTAATTTAAAAAGATCAAAGTATAGTATGTCGAAAAAAGTCATAGTATAGTACATTGAAAAAAGTAATTTAAAAAGTCAGTATAGTATGTCGAAAAAAGTAATTAGAAACGTCATAGTACAGTATATCGAAAAAAGTAATTTAAAAAGTCATAGTATAGTATGTCGAAAAAAGTAATTTAAAAAGATCAAAGTATAGTATGTCGAAAAAAGTCAGTATAGTATGTCGAAAAAAGTCATAGTGTAGTATGTCGAAAAAGATCATAGTATAGTATGTCGAAAAGTCATAGTATAGTATGTCGAAAAAAGTCATAGTATAGTATGTCGAAAAAAGTAATTTAAAAATTCATAGTATAGTATGTCGAAAAAAATCATAGTATAGTATATTGAAAAAAGTCACAGTATAGTATGTTGAAAAAAAGTCAGTATAGTATGTCAAAAAAGTAATTTAAAAACGTATAGTATGTCAAAAAAAGTAATTTAAAAACGCATAGTATAGCATGTCGAAAAAAGTCATAGTATAGTATGTCGAAAAAAGTAATTTAAAAAGTCATACTATAGTATGTCGAAAAAAGTCATAGTATAGTATGTCGAAAAAAGTAATTTAAAGTCATAGTATAGTATGTCGAAAAAAGTAATTTAAAGTCATAGTATAGTATGTCGAAAAAAGTCAGTATAGTATGTCGAAAAAAGTCATAGTATAGTATGTCGAAAAAGATCATAGTATAGTATGTCGAATATAGTATGTCGGAAAAAGTAATTTAAAAACGCATAGTATAGTATGTCGAAAAAAGTCATAGTATAGTATGTCGAAAAAAATCAGAATAGTATGTCAAAAAAGTCATAGTATGGTATGTCAAAAAAGTAATTTAAAAAGTCATAGTATAGTATGTCGAAAAAAGTAATTTAAAAAGTCATAGTATAGTATGTCGAAAAACGTCAGTATAGTATGTCGAAAAAAATCATAGTATAGTATGTCAAAAAAAGTAATTAAAAACGTCATAGTATAGTATGTCGAAAAAAGTAATTTAAAAAGTTATAGTATAGTATGTCGAAAAAAGTAATTAGAAACGTCATAATACAGTATATCGAAAAAAGTAATTTAAAAAGTCATAGTATAGTATGTTGAAAAAAATCTGAGTATAGTATGTCGAAAAATGTAATGAAAAACGTTATAGTATAGTATGTCAAAAAAGATCATAGAATAGTATGTCGAAAAAGATCATAGTATAGTATGTTGAAAAAAGTCATAGTACAGTATGTCGAAAAACACCATAGAAGAAGAAGAAGATCTACCTTTATTAGTCCCACAATGGGGAAATTCAATTTACACTCTGTTTAACTCATACATGGTACATGCAGACCTGAAACACACATGCATTAATGGAGAGATGTCAGAGTGAGTATGGTATAGTATAGTATGGTATGTCGAAAAAACGTAATTAAAAACGAACTACATTTACAGGCGTTTCAGCCCTAATGTGGTCTTACACATACAGGCGTTTCAGCCCTGGTTTGGTCCTACATTTATCTGCGTTTCAGCCCTACTTTGGTCCTAAACTTATTGAAGTTTCAGCCCTAGTTTGGTCCCACATTTACCGTCGTTTCAGCCCTACTTTGGTTCTATATTTACAGGCCTTTCAGCCCTAGTTTGGTCTTAAATTTACTGTTGTTTCAGCCCTAGTTTGGTCCTACATTTACCGGCGTTTCAGCCCAAGTTTGGTCCTACATTTACCGTTGTTTCAGCCCTACTTTGGTTCTATATTTACAAGCGTTTCAGCCCTAGTTTGGTCCTAAATTTACTGTTGTTTCAGCCCTAGTTTGGTCCTACATTTACCGGCGTTTCAGTCCTACTTTGGTCCTAAACTTACTGATGTTTCAGCCCTAGTTTGGTCCTACATTTACCGGCGTTTCAGTCCTACTTTGGTCCTAAACTTACTGATGTTTCAGCCCTACTTTGGTCCTACATTTACTGGCGTTTCAGCCCTAGTTTGGTCCTATATTTACCGGCGTTTCAGCCCTAGTTTGGTCCTATATTTACCGGCGTTTCAGCCCTAGTTTGGTCCTATATTTACCGGCGTTTCAGCCCTAGTTTGGTCCTATATTTACCGGCGTTTCAGCCCTAGTTTGGTCCGATATTTACCGGCGTTTCAGCCCTAGTTTGGTCCTATATTTACCGGCGTTTCAGCCCTAGTTTGGTCCGATATTTACCGGCGTTTCAGCCCTAGTTTGGTCCGATATTTACCGGCGTTTCAGCCCTAGTTTGGTCCGATATTTACCGGCGTTTCAGCCCTAGTTTGGTCCTATATTTACCGGCGTTTCAGCCCTAGTTTGGTCCTATATTTACCGGCGTTTCAGCCCTAGTTTGGTCCGATATTTACCGGCGTTTCAGCCCTAGTTTGGTCCGATATTTACCGGCGTTTCAGCCCTAGTTTGGTCCTATATTTACCGGCGTTTCAGCCCTAGTTTGGTCCGATATTTACCGGCGTTTCAGCCCTAGTTTGGTCCGATATTTACCGGCGTTTCAGCCCTAGTTTGGTCCGATATTTACCGCCGTTTCAGCCCTAGTTTGGTCTGATATTTACCGCCGTTTCAGCCCTAGTTTGGTCTGATATTTACTGCCCTTTCAGCCCTAGTTTGGTCCTATATTTACCGGTGTTTCAGCCCTAGTTTGGTCCTATATTTACCGGTGTTTCAGCCCTAGTTTGGTCCTATATTTACCGGTGTTTCAGCCCTAGTTTGGTCCTATATTTACCGGTGTTTCAGCCCTAGTTTGGTCCTATATTTACCGGTGTTTCAGCCCTAGTTTGGTCCTATATTTACCGGTGTTTCAGCCCTAGTTTGGTCCTATATTTATCGGTGTTTCAGCCCTAGTTTGGTCCTATATTTACCGGTGTTTCAGCCCTAGTTTGGTCCTATATTTATCGGTGTTTCAGCCCTAGTTTGGTCCTATATTTACCGGTGTTTCAGCCCTAGTTTGGTCCTATATTTACC